>LDKF01002945.1:8714-24158 GCA_001026735.1 Rotylenchulus reniformis | reverse complement strand
GTCATAATGGGTGTTACAAAAAAAAAAGTGTCAAAACCCAATATGTTCCCCAAAAACTTTTTTGTTAGATTTGTTAGACCAAAAGTATAAAAAGCAATGTTGTGCAGAATTTTATGTTCATGCTGGTATTTTTAGTTTTTCGGAATTCGAACAGAAAGTTCGAAATTTTTCAAAAATAGTGTAAAATTTCGAACTTTTTCTTCGAATTTCGAGAAATTAAAAATACCAGTAGATAGAGCATAAAATTCTATACAAATTTGTTTTTATACTTTTGGTCTAAACGGTCTAACAAAAAAGTTTTTGTGGAATGACCCTGCACCATTTCATAATGAGGCATGTAAAAGTTCAATAATTGTTACATTACAATGTCATCAATTCTCTTGCCTTTTTAGAACAATTCTAATTCGCAATAAAAAAAGTTCCAATCTATAATATAAGAGATATTATCCTAGTTTATATTTGGATTCTAATTCAGAAAATAATTTCTAAAAACTACTCATATAGCTTTTAAAGTCAATTTCTTGGTCAGAGCAGCCTCAGAAAATCCATTATAGGTATTTAATTTTCTCTCTAAAAAATGAAACTTGCAATTTTTGAAAAATCGAGCTTTTTGAGCCATCCCAGGGAAAATGATCGGTTATTCTCAGTGATCAACATACCTGCTGATCTGCCAAACAGGGATAAAAATGAATCTTCGGAATTTGATGATTCACTTAAAAATGAAAATATGTAGAAAAGAATCATTGCAAGCTTTATAAGTGAATAATTTATAAAAAAATATTATTTTAGTGTTTGTAGTTGGTAACAAGGTTTGCCAATTTCTTGATAACATTTTGTTGGTTTATTCAAAACTGACTGCAAATATCGAGGATGCAATTGTCGTTTAAGCTATTAGCCTTCTCAGTATTTTGAATTTATTTAGCATATAACAAATTTTTTATATGATTTTGTAAGAACTTTCTGAAAATATTTAAAAGTACATCAAAAAACGAGAAAATTTTTGAATCAACATAGCATAACAAAGTTTGTAATGAAATATTTTTTCAAGCATTTAATCAAATTCAACAATTCTCAGCAATTATATTAATATGCAAAATTCGTCCGCAGGCGCGATACTACTTATGATTGTGATGGCATTCACACCCATATTGATGGAAGGTTTGTATTTGGGTCAATTCAAATTCAATATTTGGGGTAAAAATCGATTAAATTTTCAATTTGTTTTTTTCTTAAGAAAAAAACAACTTTCTGGAGTAATTTTTGATGAAAATCCGGTTCTGAGGTCCTTTTTCACCTAATGCATTATCTGACGTCTCTTTTTACCAATTCATCATACTTTATATTTTTCATTTTTTTGCAATATATACAAATGTGCAAATTTCGCACAAAAATCGACCAAATTTCGCGAAAATTTCTCAGTATTTCGGTTACACTGGTGCCTTCGAACTTGCAGAATTCGTATCTTGCCTCAATTTTGAGCTCCCATAAAAATTTCGCCCCACACCGTTTGGTCTCCTCTATAATAAAAGAATTTTTTAAAAAGCAAAAAATTTTTGATCCCAGACACTTCTAATGACCACCATCGGATTTGCCTTCCTCGATTTTTTCAATTGTTCTCGAAAAAATAACTGATCAGTAAAAATATAATTGGCCATTTGAAATTAAAAATGAAAAAATCTTCATTTTATCCTTAGGTCAGGTTGTGTGTTGTGTTGAACATAAATCATGGCTCTGAAAAATAAAAAAACATGGGAATAAATTTGGTGTCAGAAAATACAATGTTGAATCAGAGGAAATCATATTTTTCAATTTTTCGATGTCAGAAAACGCAACACATCAAAATGGACATCAAAAATGGACTCAGCGTCAAAAGTTACCCCAGGAGTTGTTTTTTGGCGAGTTATTTTTGAATTTTGAGCATAATTGTATAATATCTTTGATTTTTATTTGAAATGATGGTTTTTCTTCCTTTATGTGAACTAACATTATGTGAAATAAAAATTATGTGAAATAACATTTATGAGAAATAACATTTTTGTGAAATAAATTGATATGAAATAAAGGGTCCCCGAATAATAGTATCAAATTGGATGGGACAAAATGTCATGTGAAAAGGTAGATATGGTGTTGCTTTTTAAATGAAAAAGATCGAACTCCGCGCTGTACAACTAACTCATCAATAAAACATAAAAATTGAACCGATCACCATCACCAATAATCTGCTGAGCATCGGTAGAGCCCTCATATCGGTAATGCCACAAGAGCGAGGAGGGGTTGGAGGGGGTCCAAAGGTTGAGGTTGTCCTGTTGTAAAAATAAGGTTATAGCAATGAACATACAGCCAGCCCAAGGTTTTTAAACCGGTGTCCATAAGTTCAAAGGAAAACAATATGAAGCGAATGATTTTCTCTTCTATCTTATATTGTCTTTCCGCGGCGAGGAAACAAAAGGAAAAGTGAGAGATAACATTGACAGACACTGTAAATTCGGTCAGAGAAGGATCCTATGGACACCGAAAGAAATTAAACTCGATCTGTATCTATTATTTGATGATTTCGGGATAAGTTATTAGAAACAAAAAGTAAAGCTAGAAAAGATTATTATTATTATTGTCCAATCCAATTTAATCAATCTTATAAAAAGGGTATAAAATATATATGTTGTTTATCGAAATTCGTAAATTCCATTGCTACTAGGGAATTAAAATACTAAAATCATATTTTATGCAGTTGCATATGCCCAGTATCGATTGAATTCTTATTTCCAACTGTTTTTTCAATTTTATAAACAATATTTAAGTAATTTAAAATATCGAGTCGACAGGTTTACAGATCATTTTTCAAACATGAAAAATTGGTGAGAAATTTTTTTAACTTACTTATTTAAAATATAAAGAATTCAAGCTTACATAGACTTTCAGGGAACCCCAGATTTTTTACATTATTTGGCAAACGCCGGAAACTTGGGGACGGAAATTTGGGACCAAACCCTAGAATAATGTAAGGAGGAAGCTGGCTTGATCGGCGGGGATTTATGAGATCCATAAGAGAGAAGGCAAATGCACCCCGGTAGCTCAGACGGTAAGAGTATTGGTTCTTTGATGTTAAGACAAGCGCTAATCTGATCGCCTCACCGGAGATCGCTTGGTTCGATTCCCACCGCCGGAGTTAACATTTTTTTAGCTCCGAAAATTTTTTGAAAACCATATTTGACCAAACTTTCAAAAGCAACTATATACAGAAAAATATGTCTGTTTTTTAGTCTGAACAGTTTTTTCGAATTCCGTGGAAAATTTGAAATTTGCGAAAAATATGATTTTTCGAAGCAATTTCAAAATTTTTTCAAAAATCTGAAAAACCTTTCAAACCAAAAAATCAGGCCTAATTTTATGCATATATTTGCTTTTTAAGATTTTCTTCGAACTTGGTTTTAAATTTTTTTCGTGACTAGCCTAGGTTTGGTCCCCAAGTTTACCACTGCGCCTATTTTTGCATTTTTTGGCAACGATTCAGCACGGGAGATTCATCATTATTGATGTTTTATTGTATTTGAGTTGAATTGTTTGAGTTGGATTCATCCTTGGTCATACAAACGTCATTAGGGAGCACAGTATTGCATAAAAACTAAAAAATTAATTTTTGTTAGGTTAAATCAGAATTGGGCATGATCATATATGTGGTAGTTGCGCCCGTTTTTTTCTTATAAGGAATAGAAATTATATTAATTTTTTACTCTAAAAATAATTTCTAATTACCAAAAAAAGGCCAAATTGGCAAAAAGTCCAATAATTTGTCATCCTTTTTAATGCATTCGATCCTACCACAATCATTTCATAAGAAAAGTTGTAAATTGAAAGCCAGAGAGGTTTTTGCTTCTTTCATTTTTTTAATTTAGTTTCGAAACGAGTGCTCGGTGGCGTTTAGTGCCTAAGTTCTCTCTTTCATCATGGTAGTCCATTTTCTCCGGTAGTCCATATCCATATGTTGTAGCCGATATCGAATTTCAGCCGAATTCGAATTCGGCTAGCCGATATCGAATCGGCTAGCCGATATCGAATCAGCGGCTAGCCGATATCGAATCAGCGGCTAGCCGATATCGAATCAGCGGCTAGCCGATATCGAATCAATTGCAATTAATTCAACATCGGCTAGCCGAATTCGAATTCGGCTAGCCGATATCGAATTAATCATTTGTGGTGCAGTGGATGTGTCCAAAATCACTCTTTCACATGAGCGTGAGTTCGAATCCTCAGCGAGGAAATTCATTTCTATTGACGGAAAAAGTCTGAAATCAAAGAAAAATATAAATAAAATTAGTTAAAAATAATTTAAATTTTTATTATAATTTTTAAATTTAATTAAAAAAAAAGAAAAAAAGAAAAAAATTTTTTCTGAGGCTCTGGAATAAAATTTACAAACTTGTTTTTTGGCAAAAATTTTTACTTCAGGCTTTCAAAAAAAATTACCATGTCGGATTTAAAAAAGTCAGCCGAAAAAATTCAGTCGAATTGTTGCGGGTTCTACATAAGGCATTGCATTATCAATCAATACACTTGTATTGATTTTTTACCCCGCAGTTGGCCGAGGAAATGCACCAGCAAACGCCAATGAAAAGAAAAGATATTTCTTCTCAGTTTAATTGCGAAAAGAAAGCAAAAAATTAGAGAGAACGCAGGGCAGAGAAAAAGAGTATGAGAGAAAACAAAGCGACAGAAAGAAAAGGGAATATGTATGCTCACGGCCGCGCTTACTACATAGCTGCGGTTTACGAAAGATCGAATTCTGCACTTTCCGAAGTTTCGTTGTCTGCGTTTTTGTAATTCGTTTTTCGTTTCAGAGGCTTTTCATATTCCCGTCTACAGGGTGGAAAAAATATTTTTACTATATTTCAATAATGTCTCACATTAATTGATAATTTTTAACGGGGAATTTTTGATCTAAAGATTTAATTTTTTTAATAAAAATTTTTTATTTTATTGAATTTTTTTAATAAAAAAAATTTATTTTATTGAATTTTAATAAAAAAAATTATATTTACTTCAAATTCAGAATTGGTTCCGTCCATAGAAATGAATTTCCTCGCTGAGGATTCGAACTCACGCTCATGTGAAAGAGTGATTTTGGACACATCCACTGCACCACAAATGATTAATTCGATATCGGCTAGCCGAATTCGAATTCGGCTAGCCGATGTTGAATTAATTGCAATTGATTCGATATCGGCTAGCCGAATTCGAATTCGGCTGAAATTCGATATCGGCTACAACACATATAAGGACCGCCCCGGCATCATCATATAGTGAATTTTCAAAATAATTCTATCAAAAAATTTAAGATTTCTCTTTAAAAAGTACCCAAGAAAAATGATCAATTTCCTTAAGAAAGATTCATTAATTTTCAAAATTTTTCCGGCTATCGGGACTGTCGCGCCACCGCCCCTCCCCTCCAAAAATTTTTATTTAGTTTTATTTTCTTTAAATTTATTTATTTTTTACAAATATTTTTTGGATTTTGAAAAAAGTATTGAAAAAAAGAACTCGATCGAAAAGTTAGTTTATTTATGCAAAAAAATATCATTAAAAAAGGTTGTTATGTAAATGACATGTTTTTAGGATTTTGTCATGTTTTTAGAAAATTGAGATGACCACCCTTTTTAACGAATTAATTTTCAACATTTCTCTGATGCTTGCCCTAAAAAGAGCCCTAAAAGTTATCAAAATTCAGATACCAAAAATAGATATTTCCTAAAAAATTGGTCAAATTTCCTAGAAAATGCTCATTAAAGCTTTAAATTTTCTCCGATAAGAATGCCAGTACTAATTTATTATGGAATTTAATAAAATATATTTGAATTTTTACCAATTTTTTGACTAATTTTTTGAATTTTAACGATTTTTTGTCTAATTTTTTGGTAAAATCGAAAAACCGGTAAACCCGAACCGATAAACCGGTCGTGAGCTACCTACTAATAATGAAGATTCTCACAACATAAATATTTTTTTAATTTTATGAAATTATTACTGAAATAAGGCAATAGATAAATAATACTTCCCTATTGTTTAGATGTTGTTGCGAACGCCCCGAGGCGGAAGGCGTGCGACAGATTTGAGCAAAAGATTGGGTGTGGCTGTAGTCGAACCGCCGGTCTGGGGCCCCTTCCCTTTGGCAAACTTGTAGCTCTACCGATGAGCTACCACACCACCGGGGGAGGATGGATGATTTGTTGGTGACTCTCTGTCGCTTTTTGCGACAGGCTCCCCCCGGGCGCGAGTTGCAAGCAGCCCACTCTCTGCTTGCAAGATGTTCAGTGGTAGAATGGCCAATTGGATGATGTTGCCTCGTAGTTGGGTTGTCTCTGACCTGTAGTAGACAAGCGGCCGAACCCAATTCCGTACCACTTTCCCCGAGCGTGGCTGGGTGCCTCACTGTAGAAGGCGAGCGGTCGCTAACGGAACGGACGCGCGACGGATATGGAGTGCGAGCGCTCGCTGCAGAGAACGTACTGACTGATCCGGCTGCTGTATGATGATCGCTCTCTGCCCTCTCTGTGTGTCTGCCACCCACACAGATCGCTTCCACCAGTGTTGTCTTTTCTCCGTCGGTGGAGACTTCCCGGCCGTTGCACCAATTGTCGCGAACGCCCCGAGGCGGAAGGCGTGCGACAGATTTGAGCAAAAGATTGGGTGTGGCTGTAGTCGAACCGCCGGTCTGGGGCCCCTTCCCTTTGGCAAACTTGTAGCTCTACCGATGAGCTACCACACCACCGGGGGAGGATGGATGATTTGTTGGTGACTCTCTGTCGCTTTTTGCGACAGATGTATTTATTTTTTTCTGTAAAAATGATCTGATCCTGATTCCAAGGTTGGATCCCAAGGATCATTTTTGATGATCGATCTCTGGATCAAATCAAGATCAGATCATTACCGATCAATTTGGATCATCGTAGACATTGATTTCATTGATTCGCGGATTATGTATTTATATGTGTTTTAGATGGCACAATATGAATATTCATTCTATCACATGCATAGATGTCATCCTTTTAATAATCCATTCTATTTCTTTCCCTATTGGCCTGGCCCTCCGCCTCCCCATTGGCCTGGGCCACCACCCATTCCTCCGCTTCCGTAGTATCCACCTAATAAGTAAAGTTAAATTTATATTATTTACCATTAAACTTTATATAATTAGGTTGCAATAGATGAGAATTTCGAATCTGCATACACTAATCTTTGCTCGAAGATTATAAACCACTTACGTCGGGCACGAAGAACAGTGACGGACCGACCATTGGCGCAATCATCATTGGCGGATGGGTCAGTGGCGCACGGATCAGTGACGGACGGATCCTCCTCCGACTCGTCACCACCTCCTTCTCCTGGAGCGCCCATGCTGAAGCTGATCAGCAGAACACCGATCAGAAGCATCAGAGCTTGGAGACGCAAAGGGATCATTTCTATCTAGTTTATTTATTTTTCTGTAAGATATTGAAAAAATATTTTTGGAAATGAATTTTTATTTATTATATACGGTCATTTGGTTGTTCATTCGTTATAACTCGCTTAAAATGCGAGTTATAACGCATTTTAAGCGAGTTATAACGACTAAAGAAATCAGTTTGATATCAGAGAATATTATTTAAAATCACTAAAATTATTGAGTATAAAGGAGCCTAAGCCTAAATGAATGGTCAATTGTGGTAAGAAAAATTATAAAAAATGAATTTGGCCAGAACAATATATTTGTCATATCTTTTTCAAATGAACCATCGAATGGCTTTGATTTTTTTGAAATTAATTTTTCTCTTAATAAATTATAGGATAATTTTGCGAATTTGATATTTTTCTGTTTCTGTTTTTAAAATTATTCATAACTCATATAAATATACGGAAAGTCAACCTTGATCTCACGATTTTTACATTCCGAGCAAATCCGGTTCTCCGCTGGCTGATCATTAAGAGGGTGGCGATAACCGTCAAATCTGATTCATTCACTTTACAACCTCGAGAATATCAAAACAAAACACATTGGTGGATGTTTATCAAAACAAGGAGACATGAAAATTCATAAAAACGTCACACTTACAGAAGGGGGCAGATTCACCACAATCTTGCCCATTGTAATTTTTGCACTATTCTCTCCCTCTCTCTCTCTCACTCTCTTCTCTCTCTCTCTTTCTCTCTCGCAGCTGGAATTTTCGACACTGGGCGATAATTGCCCAATAAACCTTTTTGTTAGAACTGTTAGACCAAAAGTATAAAAAGCAGAGTTGTTGAATCCAGACCAGGGGTGGGCGTAATTGCGGATTATGGATTTTTGCGAAAAATCCGTAAAAAATCCGTAATTTTAAGCACCCCTAAGATCGAGAATTTTGAAAATTTTTATTTATTTTTCATATTTTTTTTTTGAAAATTTTCATAAGACTCTCATCGTTGAATTTGTCTAATTTTCAAAAATTTTCACCGACGGCCTCTCTCGGGACCACCGACGGCCTCTCTCGGTACCGCCGACACCTTTAATATACTTATAGACAGGGCCGGCGCCAACTACAGACAGGGCCGGCGCCAGGATTTTCTGACGGGGGAGGGGAGCCGTTAAAATTTATATATTCTTAATAATAAATTTTAACTATTAATTTAATTTAATTTCTAGCGGCATTATCGAAAATTTGTATAGATATTATCGGATATCTTTGGTTTTAAAATTTCTTTTGATTAATTTTTATTTGATTTTTAGGAGAGTTTTAAATATTGGTATAATTTGTAATAAAAAACCGAATAAAATAATTTTATATATTACATCGTTTTTCTCGTTCTAATTTGGATAATTTTTTTTTAATTAATTGTCTCTGCTTCTTGATTAGATAGAGAGAATATGGATTAAAGGATGAATTATTAAAATCATTTACATTTGAGAAGCAAATTACAAGCAATTTACTATTCGAAATTATTTTGCTACATAAAAATATTATTTTTATTCAATTAAAATAATAGATTTTTCTTGAAATAATTTTTATACAGATCCCTTTATATTAAAAATTACTTAGTAATATAAAATAGTACCTTATCATTATTAGATGAAAATATAACCTTTTAAATTTTATAATGAAATTCTATTTTTTGGGGTTATTATTCATTTAAAAATATAAATGATATTTGTTTTATACAATTTTTTAATATTGTATTCCTTAAAAATAAATGATAAATAAATCTCTATATTTAGTATCATTTTGGTATATTATTTTTATTTTCATTTTTTTCTATTTTATAAAATCATATAAATTTATGTCTATTTCTTGTTAATTTAAGAATATCTTTTCTTCACTTCGCAAGAAGTTTCTTACATTTAATTTTATGCTCTTTATTTTTTGCCTAAAATATTGATTTGAATATATGATAATCTTAATTGTTAATTTTATAAAAATGTTCTATTATTCGTATTATTTAATTTGTTTGAGCATTTATAAACCGAAATAAAAATATTATATATATTCTTAGATTCTTATTTATAATTATAAGTAATATAAATTTCATTTGTGTCCTTTTCAGTGATTACCAAGTGTATTCGTTTCGATGAGATGAAATTCCATAATTTATCCGATGAGGCGTAATTAATATCTATTTCATTATTTCATTTGATTTCGCAGTTGTTCTAATATGAAACATTCAAATGAGACGTGAAGAAATGGATCTTAATATAAATTAATTCATCTAAATTAGTATACAAAATTATTTGAATAGTAGATTAAAGATACATATATATATGTTAATTAATTTATTAATTTAAATAAATATAATTTTATTTTATGAAAAAATCATTTATCAATTGAAACCCAATCAATTTAATTAAAAGTAATAATTTTTTATTGTTGAAATCATATGTATTTATTAGCTGGAGGGATACTAATTGATAGAATAGTTATGGAATAATGCATTTTAAAAGTAAAAAATAAAAGTTTTTTTTATAAATATTATTTTTAAATTATGAAAAAAATGAAAAAGAAAAAAAAATCTATATAAAAAAATGAAAAATTGACCTTAAAAATGTCCAATCAAAAAAGTTTAATTTCCTACCCAGTAAATTATTATATGTAAATTTCTATATCAAATCAATCAATCAAGTTTATACGCTCAAGGCGCAAGGCCAAGTCGAAATAAAATATAAAACAACAACATATAGAGATCGTCATTTTAGAAAATGTCCACAGGTTTAGGCAACAACAACGGGTCAAAACTGGAGAAATAATATAAACATAGTGTGAATATTTTAGGAAAATTATTTAATGTGCAGCAATGGCGAAAGAACAGGGGACTGAACATCGATCTTATCGAGGAGGCTGTTGAAGGGTTTTTGGATCATTTTTTCTTAAATTCTGTGGCAATTTTAAATAATTTCTTGCAGTTTTAATAAAAAATGAGTTATAACGGAAACTTCTTGAACATGGCGATATTTTAAGTTTGAAGGTGTCCCCTCGTGTTTTGGACTCGTAAAAGGAGAAGGCATTTTTATGTTTTACAATTACATGTCCCCAAATTATTTTGTGAAAAAGTTTAAGGTCAGCTTTTAGGCGTCTTAATTCTAAGGAATCGATTTTCATGATATTAAGGAGCTCAATATAGCTTGGAATCGAACCAAATTGTAATGGATTATTTTTTGAGTTTTTATTACATCTAAAATAAATAACTCTAAGAAAAGTCTTCTGAACATGTTCAATTTTATTAATATTGATTTTTGTGTATGGATTCCAGATCGGTGAGCTAAATTCAAGAATTGGTCTGACATAAGTACAGAACATATTTACCAGAAATTTTTGATCTCGGGTCTTAAGTGTTTTAAGAAGTGCAAATGACATTGCTCTGCCTTTTCTAGTGATTTCCTTAATATGTTCGTTGAATTTAAAATTGCTAGAAAAATATATTCCTAAGTCTTTAAAGGCTTGATTATTAAGGACTTTTGGAATTTCTTTATCTCCCATATAATAATTATTTCTTTTGTTTTTCTTACCCAAATGCATAACCGAACATTTATTTATGGCAATTTTTAAACCGTTATTATCGCAATAAATCATTAGTTTCTCAGTGAATTTTTGTAAGGGATTAGAAACTTGTTGCATATTTTCATCAAAAATATAATAGGCCTTAAGGTCATCTGCAAATAATTTAAGGATAACAGTATCAGTTTGACATTGCTTAGGAAGATCGGAAATATAGATCAAGAATAAAATGGGTCCTAAAACTGATCCCTGAGGAACTCCACTAGGTACTTGGTTATAGTCCGAGTAAGCAGAGCCAACTCGAACGGTATAATACCGGTTTTCTAAATACCGTTCAAGCCATTTGAGCAATGGACCTGTTATTCCTAATTTTTCAAGTTTAATTAAAAGAGTTTTATGTGGAACAGTATCAAAGGCTTTAGCCAAATCATAATATATAATGATTTTTTTTCTTTTTTTTATTTATTTATGATTTTTTTAGCTATAAGCTTTTTATTTTCTAGTGCGAAAGAGAGGTCTTCAATTACTTCAATCAATTGAGTAGTAACTGATCTATTCTTTCTGAATCGATGCTGTGCATGGGGTAAAAGATTATTTCGCTCTATAAACTTTATAACTTCATCCCCGATAATTTTTTCTAGAATTTTGGATACTGATGATAAAAGTGATATCGGCCTGTAATCTTTTAAATACTTGGGATTTGGAACTTTTGGAATTGGATGAATTATGGATAATTTCCAGATATCTGGAAGGGTAGAGGTCATCAAAGAATAAGAGAATATATAATGAATTGGATACGCTAGAAGATTACAACATTTTTTGAGGAGAATGAAAGGTAAATTATCCGGAGAAGTATTATTGGTAGAATTACATTTTGTCAAAAGCCATAATACTTGATTATATACTATAGGGATATAAGTAAGAGATTTTTTATTAGTATAAAAGTCCGTAGGTATTTGTTCAGGTTCAGTTAATGAATTTTTTGAAAAGTTGGTCTGGAAATATACAGCCAAATTTTTAGCCTTTTCCTTATCATCGATAATAGGCACATCTTCCATACTGAAAATGGTCGGAATGTTGTTATTTTTCGTCTTGAGAATTGATCCTACATGTTTAAAACGTTGCTTTTGATGTAAAATGCGCTTCTTCTCCCTATTTCTGTAAAACTTTTTTAATTGAAAATCGAAATTTTTTGAGATACTACAAATTTTTTGGACATTGGCTTTTGCTCTCCAAAGGTATTTTCGATAATTCGCCAGTTTTTGGATATGATTAGGCAATTTAGGTTTAGGATTGCTGTTGTTAAATGGGACAAATTTACATATTCCTTGGGCAGTTATATCAATAAAAACGTTATAGAGCTCATTTATATTATTGCAACAGCTAAAAATTAGGTTCCAGTTTACCATACTAAAGAATTTATTTAGACCAGTAAAGTCGGCTTTAAAAAAGTTTCTCCTTTTNCCAAAGGTATTTTCGATAATTCGCCAGTTTTTGGATATGATTAGGCAATTTAGGTTTAGGATTGCTGTTGTTAAATGGGACAAATTTACATATTCCTTGGGCAGTTATATCAATAAAAACGTTATAGAGCTCATTTATATTATTGCAACAGCTAAAAATTAGGTTCCAGTTTACCATACTAAAGAATTTATTTAGACCAGTAAAGTCGGCTTTAAAAAAGTTTCTCCTTTTTGGTGTATCATTTTTAATAATGTGATTTCCCAAATCCAGCTTAAATTCGATAGTATTATGATCTGAAGTTAGAGTTAGTGGAGGAGTAATAGAGAGATATTTTATGAGATGGTTATTGTTAGTTAGGATTAAGTCCAGAATATTTTCATTTCTGGTCGGTTTGTCAACGAGTTGAATAAAATTTGTTGATTTGATAAATTCTAGAAAAAGAGAATCATGTTGATTTTTGATCTTATTACTATAAATTTGGGTCCAATCGATGGAAGGAAAATTAAAGTCTCCCATAATTACAATGGGAAAATCGACTGAACAAAGTTGTGTGAGCGTATCTATTAATGAAATAATATTATCAATTTTATTACTATCGGAGGTCTATAGACATTTATCAACCTAATTTTGTTCAGGTTTTCCGTAAATAAATCTATTGCGATAATATCAGATAAAGATTTGGTAAAATTAGATATTTTTACTAAAGAATATGTTAGACTATTATGAATTATGAAGCAGACGCCTCCACCTTTTTGATTATTTTTATCATTTTTGCGGTCGGATCGAACGACCGAATAATGCGTACCTTGAGTTAGCATAGGATCACCATGTTCAGGTTTTAGCCAAGTTTCGGTTATACCAATTACAAAAAATTTAAAAGTTTCGAGGAGGAATTTTAGATAATCTAGTTTATTTAGGAGACTCCTCGAGTTAAAATATAAACACGAGATATTTGTATTTTCTGAATTTTTATTATTTATTTATTGTCTAAATTTGAGTTTAGGTTTAACGGAGGAAAATTTAGGTCTATTTATCTCGTATCTATGAGATTCAGTCCTATTTAAAACACAATTAAACCTGTTCATTGAAAATTTTGGTTGCTTGTCATTTGTGCTGCAATCTTCGCCAGTTCATTTGCCGGGTCAAATTGGCTGCGAGTTCGGCGCGCCTTCCGCTCTTCGTATTCCTTCTGCAACTGCTCCCGAGTAAGCGACGGTCTCAGAATCAAACGCGACAGGTTGCCAGCTCGAATGGTTTCCCGCTTCGCCTTCCAAGCGTCGAGAGCCTGGTGCTGGAAAGAAGTTGTGGAGAGCACTATCTTTACCGAGCGGGGCCTTTGACCTAGTCTGGTTGGGTTCGAATCTGTCCTCCCCATTCTGTAAATGGTCACTGGCACAGTTTCCACACCCAACTGGTGTATAACATTTTTGACTTGCTGTTGATCCGCTTGCGCGCGCTCGAATGGTGCCATTGTTGCCGGTTGCTCGGGCAGTCCAACCAACACCAGAGATCGGGCACGCTCCTTCTCTTCGACAGCAGCGAGCATTTGTTGTTGGAGTTGCTGTGGCGATCGTTGCTGTTGTTGGAGAAGAGCACCGATCATGCTGACCATGATGTTCATGAGTTGTTGTTGTTGTTTGAGCAGAGCTAAAAGTGCGGGGGAAGTACCTGGGTCCTTACTCAGATCTTCCAGTGCGTTGTTGCCTTTGTTCATTTGTGTTGTTGCTGTGGTGATGAGGTTGTTGAGATCGATGCTGTTGTTCATTTTCTTTGACGCTGGAGGAGTGAAGTCGGTGGCTCCTCTTTTCATCCAATTATCGATTATTTTTTAGCCTCAAATTGGGTAATTAAACCAAAAAAAAATAGTACATTATCGTTATTAGATGAAAATATAACCTTTTAAATTTTATAATGAAATTCTATTTTTTGGGGTTATTATTCATTTAAAAATATAAATGATATTTGTTTTATACAATTTTTTAATATTGTATTCCTTAAAAATAAATGATAAATAAATCTCTATATTTAGTATCATTTTGGTATATTATTTTTATTTTCATTTTTTTCTATTTTATAAAATCATATAAATTTATGTCTATTTCTTGTTAATTTAAGAATATCTTTTCTTCACTTCGCAAGAAGTTTCTTACATTTAATTTTATGCTCTTTATTTTTTGCCTAAAATATTGATTTGAATATATGATAATCTTAATTGTTAATTTTATAAAAATGTTCTATTATTCGTATTATTTAATTTGTTTGAGCATTTATAAACCGAAATAAAAATATTATATATATTCTTAGATTCTTATTTATAAGTACAGTGGTCGACAAAAAGATTGCACCAAAGATGACCAATTTAGAAATACCACTGTATCTGTCCAAAGAATGCCCAATGACTTCAATGACCAAAAGTGAAATTGTAGGCCCAGATGTGTATAATTGATATGCAAAAAACAATCATTCCATTTTGAATAGAAACTTTGAGAAAAATCCATCCGATTCATATCGGTTCATTTTTTGACCCGACAAAAGGATTGCACCAAAATATTTGTGCACTATAAACCAATGTTTCAGTCCATGGAAAAATCTGAAAAAATTCACATATATTACCCAATGGTGTCTGAATATATTTGGCCATTCAAACCCCGGCTACTCTTTTCAAACATAGGAGAATGGTGACCCCCTAAAATGGCTTGAAATCGGGGGTTTCGAACTTTGAAAAATATTTTCGACATGTTATCAAAGGGTTAGAATTTATTTCTTGTGCTGATGTAATGCCCACCTAATGGCCTACCAAACCCTGCTGAACATTAACCGTCAAACCCATTCCCAGCGATGCTAGATAGGGTACCATTTGTTGACCCAGCAGATACACAGTACATACAGTTGACCACCTTACATTTATTTGGCTCTAATTCGCGATTGATCAAAAGAAATGGTCCATATATGTTTTAAATGGTATTACTTATACCTCAGGCATCAGGGT
>LDKF01002943.1:0-24167 GCA_001026735.1 Rotylenchulus reniformis | reverse complement strand
GGGGAAGGGATGGCCGAAGAAAATGGTTACCGTAAATAATTTGGTTGCCGTAAATAAAAAGATGGATAAGGGACCATCTCAAAAAAAATGTTGGTAATTTAAATATTAAAAATTCAACTTTCATAAATCAGATGATGATTGAGAGGGGCGTGGCTTAGTTTTTCAGTATCATCCTAGCTCATCCTGACCATTCATTCACTCATTCGTTTCATTTTTAGATTTTCCTTCTTTTCCACCCCATTTTATTTTATCAAATTCATTCTCGCTTTACTTAGATAAATATTATTTCCAAATAAATTCCTCATCCGAATGGCCATCAACATGAACGACAAAATCGGATTGATGAATGAGATCATACCGGAGGTGTTCACTAATCATGTTGCAGCCGGGATAATGGTCACCGGCCCCCGAATTTCGAATCCGGTGATTATTCCTCCGGGTCGTTGCGGTGAATGCAAGGCACCGGATCCTGAACACTACGAGCTCTACACCAAGGAGGGGGTGACGATTTGGTCCAAACGGCTCAAGCCAAGATTCGTCCCCTATGACTACATCTGCGACTTGCCGGGACACACCTTTGTCAAATTCAAGATCAAGGGCCAATCGTTCAATCTCCCACATGGATGCCATGATGAATGCGATGTTAAAAACAAGACACAGACCAAGAAGACCATTTCAGTGCCTCAACCGCTATCTGCAGGCAAACCCGATTTGGCGGAGGAGTTTATGAACAGTATCTCTGCTGCAACTACGGGATTGGATGTGAGCACCCAAACTTCTCAACAAGGTGTCTTTAATACATTTTTTGTTTTTCTATCGATTTTGCAGGAGTTTTGGAAATTCCACTTCCGCCGGCACCACTCCCACCCATCCCTGAATTGGCAAGAGAGTTTATGAACAGTGTGTCTGCTGCAACAACCGGGTTGGACGTTGGTACCCAAACTCAAGGTCAGAATATCCACAATGAGGTGAACAATTACATTAATTTACAGAACACCCCATTTCTCAACCGCGAGCTCCTACACCCATTCCATCTTCTCAAAATGAATTGGCTGAGCAGTTCATGAACAGCATCTCGGCCGCAACAACCGGCTTAGATGTTCAACCACATGTGGTGACTCCCACAGCTGAGGACAAGGAGTGGCAAGATGTACAAGAATTCATGCAGAGCATTGCAGCGGCAACGACTGGTCTCGATTTAGGCTCAGCAGGACAAGTTCATAAACGCCCGCTGGATCGCATCGAGGAAGGGGTGGAATTCACCGCTCCTCCGCCGAAGCAAACCATTGTTGAAGATGTGACAGAAGATAACATTACCGATATACAAACTCTTTAATCCATTAATCATTTGTAATATTTTCTTCTATCCTTAAAAGAAAATTCTTCCCAATATTCAGATAATTCAATCATTATTACCCATTTAATCATGCTTAGTACACAATCTTTCTCGGATAAAGATCTTCAATTTAAACATCCCTTCGGAATGATAATTTCGGGTCCAAGCTCGAGCGGGAAGAGCACCTTCCTACTCAAATTCATCGTTGAGTCGGCCAGCTTGATTACCCCATCTCCCGCATCGATCCTCTATTGTTTTGGGGAAATGTCCGAAATCGTTCCCATTCTTCAACGTTCGGGAGTCAGCGTCTATTCGGGCGTGCCGCCGGCGGACTTGATCAGACGAGCTCCAAAACCTTTATTGCTGATACTTGACGATCTATTGCTGTCAATCTCGGAGCAACAACTCTCGGAATACTACCTGAAGGATTCCCACCACCAAAACTTTTCCATCATTTTTGTCACTCAAGCATTGTTTGATCGGAAACTGCGTGTGCCCAGACAGAATGCTCAGTATTTGGTGTTGATGAGAAGCCCAAACTCAGAGCTCTCAATTCGCAACATTGGTGTCCAGCTATTCCCTCGCCGTCTTGGATATTTTCTCGATTCATATCGACAAGCAACTAGCAAACCTTATGGATACCTTGTTATTGACATGCATGCTGCATCAGGCTCATCTCTAAGACTTCGCAGTGGCATATTTAAGGAAGACAGGGAGGAAGGCGAAAGCGTCATTTTCATTTCAAGAGATGGTCTCTCATAAACGTTGCCAAATTAGTCAGTTGGTGCAGGACAACACTCATTTCCTTCGCTCATTAGCTCGAACCAAATCTGACAACAAGCGAAAAAGCCTATTAAAGAAAGCCGGAGCGGATCAGCTTCTTTCACTCGTGGAAATTTGCGTCAACATTCTTTGCTCTCGTTTCCATTTAACCACTCGACAGAAGAAACGACTTTTGCCATACGCCGAATTTGTTCGTCGCCTTGCAAGAAAACGAACCGAGCGTGGGGCCAGGAAATTGCTCGTGCAAAAAGGAAGCGGCGCCGGACCACTCTTTGCAGCCCTCCTTACACCCATTCTCATCGATTTAGCGAAATCAGTTACATCAAAAGTACTTGGAAGTGAACAACAATAAACAATGGCCTCAAAACTTATACTCGTTCCCGAAGACATTTATCGAGGACTTACCAGCAGCGATACCGGTAATATTAATTTGGATTTTGCTCGAAAAGCTTTGGAGAAGACCAAGCGGCAACGAATCAACAGCTCTGCTAAAAATGTGCTTTATAACCAGCAGCTTGCCAAATATTTGCATTTGCGAGGAGAACATGAGAACAAGCCAGCAAAGATTGAATTTAGCAAAGGACTCAGGGCGCTGGTCAAGAGAGGAGATGATAGCGACGAGGAAGAAATTGCAATAGAATTTAACCCTACACGACCACCCCATCGTCATAGACATCATGATGCGAGCGGTGGGCAACCTCCTCTTCCACCGCCTAGCCCACCACCAGCATCTTTTTCACCTACTCCACCGGCGCCTCCGCGACAACCCGGTGCGCCCGTAGCACCGCCAGAGCAACCAGGGGCAGCACCTCCACCTGGGCCTAGTCGTCGAAGACGTGCACCCGTTATTCGACAAGTGGGAGAGCAACGACCACCCCCTAGACCACTTATAAAAAGAGCAATGGAAATTTCTGATTTTGAACTTCCCGCGAAATATCGATTGCTTGAACAGCAACCAGAGGTATCTCAAACTCCTCCATCGGCTGACAGACGACGATTGCGACGACCACCACCTCGAAGACGATTAGTTACGGAACAAGTTGAATTGGATCCTCTGTTAGCTCCGCTACCCGATGAAGAATTAGATCCACAACCCAGCACTTCGCATCGTCGTCGTAGACTTGACATTGCCCGAGAGGGTCGACTCCCTCTGCAATTTCCACCTCGTCAACAAGCGAAGAGGCGAGGGGGAGATCGTGTGGATGAACGACCATTGAAATCCCGTTTGGTCCCTGCTCCTCGACGCCAAGATGAAGAAGAATGGGTATCTGATGACGAGCCCCCATCACCAGTGCGACCTGAACCCAGACCTCATCATCATATCGAACTAGATCAACAGCCTTCTACCTCCTCTCGCCAACCTCAACGCCGAAGAGCTCGCAAAATAGTACGAGAAGTACAAAATCCGGGACGTTATGCGCCGCGGGCAGTAAAGAAGCGATCTTGGGTATGTTATTTCAATAAAACTAAGATTATAATATTTTTTTTATTATTCTTAGGAGGAGACATTACCCGCTAGAGCTACCAAGCAAAGGAGGAAACAATCCCTATTTGATCCAGTCGCGGTTGATCAAGGCACCCCAGGCAAGTTTTTTTTTTGAAATAAGCTTAGAATATTTGCAATATTTACAGGCCCTCTTTTCTCAGCAAAGGGTCTTCAGGCAAAGCAAAAGCGAAAGCAAGCAGTTCAACCTTATCAAAAAAACATAAAGGAAACTTTACGGACATCCAGGTTTAAACCGCAAAGATGGAGTCCTCAGTGAAGGATACACTGGATCGACTCTACAATGACCCAAAATCTCCATCCGCTTTTGCTGGAGTGCAAAGATTATGGGTAGATTTTGAAATTAAGCTAAATGAGTTTTTTTAATATTCTTAGGAAGAGGCCAGGAAGGAGCTCGGAAACCGGATTAGCAAGAAAGATGTCCAGGAATACCTCGAAGGGCATCGGACCTACACACTTATGCGCCCTCGTAGGGTGCATTTCCCGAGAGCAAAGACTGTCCCAACAGGATTCATGACAGATGTTCAAGTGGATTTGGCGGATTTCCAAGCGCTCTCCCGTAGCAACAAGGGCAACCGATATTTGCTTCTCGCCATAGATGTGCTCTCCAAGCAAATTTTTGTTGTACCTTTAAGATCAAAGAAGACCAATGACATGGTTGAGGGATTTAAACAGCTGCTTGCCCAAATGCCTATGAAACCACATCGAATTTTCTCCGATAAGGGCACAGAATTCACCAATGCCCCTTTAAAGAATTTATTCAAGGAGGAAGAAATTGATAAGCACGAATCGGTACATTCATCTGTGAAGGCAGCCCTTGCAGAGAGAGCAATTCGAACGGTCAAAGGGCGGCTGTATCGATTTTTTACGCAGCACAAATCGCTTAATTGGGTTAGGTTTTTATTTACTATAAAAATCAAACCTTGGTTTACTTCATAAATCAAGGTTGATACCGTGCATCAAATTGTCGATGGAATCAATCGATCGCCCTCTCGGGCATTACCCGACTGACTCAGACCCATTGATGTGAATTTCAACAACGCTCAGAGGATTTGGAAAAAGTTGTATGGCGATGAACTACATCGCTCTCTCTTCAGCAAGAGGAAGGGGAAACCAAAATTTAAATCTGGTCAGACGGTACGCATGAGCCGAGAAAAGGGTCAATTCGAGAAGGGATATATACCGAATTATGGCGATGAAATTTTGGTATTTTTGAAAAAGTTAATCCTAGATTCGAACAAATTTTAGGAAGTGGATGCTGTTAAGGCTCACATGCAACCAATACGTTACAAGCTTCGAGATGAGAAGGGTGAAAAATTCAAGGTTTGAACCATTAATCCTTGTAAGATTAACTGGGCAAATTATAGGGATTTTTCTATGGAGAGGAGCTTGCACCAGTCCGCCGTGATGCTGATACCAGTTTTCGAATTGAGCGAGTGCTAAGAAAGAGGACCAGACCCGATGGAACTAAGGAACTGCTTGTTAAATTCATCGGGTATCCAGAAAGAGAGTGGATCCATGAATCACAACTTGTATAAATGCGATCATTTTTTTCATATTGTATTCATTTCATTCGATCATTCATTCCATAATTATTTATTTTTTCAGCTTAATAAATATGTCCAATACTTTCTTTGTCCATTTGCCCAGCAATAGCACTGATTACCCTGAAAATGCCCCGAATAAATTTCGTGTGCGATTACCAAGGCCTTTGCAGTTCAATGGGTCATGGGTGGTTGGACTGCATAGCATCAACTTTGCGTATTCCTGGCCTTCTACGCTTGGCACTCTCGATGATCAAGCTCTAAATCTACATTTCGCTCTGGATGACAACGATCGGCAAAGGGTTCTACGTATTCCTGTGCCAAAGGCCTCGCATACTAATGTGGAGAGTCTACGAGATTTTCTCAAGGCCACGCTCAAACATCAGAAAGAGACGATCGAATCAGTTGGAAAGAGTGATTATCGATATGTCAGTCCTCCAAGAGTATTGAATTCGCCTCCACGAAAAAAACGCGCAGCTCCGGATGCACCTTTAAGCTCTCCTCCTAAACTTCCCCTATCATCTCCCCCACGCCCTTCTCTATCATCTCCTCCGCCACCCACAAAGATCGCAGAAAAGAATGAAGAGGAGGAAACGAAACGAAAGGAACAAGCAAGGAAGCGTGAAGAAGAAGAGAAAAAGAAACGAGAGGAGCAAATTAAGAAGCGTGAAGAGGATGAGAAAAAGAAACGAGAGGAGCAAACTAAGAAACGTGAAGAGGAAGAGAAGAAGAAACGAGAGGAGCAAGCTAAGAAGCGTGAGGAGGAAGAGAAGAAGAAACGAGAGGAGCAAGCTAAGAAGCGTGAGGAGGAAGAGAAGAAGAAAAAAGAGGAGCAAGTAAGGAAGAGTGAAGAGGAAGAGAAGAAACGAGAGGAGCAAGCAAGGAAGAGTGAAGAGGAAGAGAAGAAGAAACGAGAGGAGCAAGCAAGGAAGCGTGAAGAGGAAGAGAAGAAGAAACGCGAGCAGGAAGTGAGGAGACTAGAGGATGAGAAAAGATGGCAAGAGGAAGCAAAGAAGACAGTGGAACAAAATTCTTCAAGAGCTCCTCGCGGTGATCTGCTTGAATCACTTTTTGGACGAGTTCCAAAGAAAACAGAGAGTAGCAGAGGCGAAAGGCTTTTTTCACTCTTGATTGGAGAGCAAGATGATGAAGAAAAGCCAACCTTAGAACAACTACAACAGCTGATTGGTTCCGTTGAATTTCAATATCACAAAGATTTTGATCGATTCAAGGCTGTGTTCACAGACCCACGCATCCGATTTATCTCACTATCATCTCAGCTCGGTTATGTGCTAGGATTTGAAAATCCTCACCGAGTGGTCAATAATGAGATTGCTAAATATGGATGCGACTTGCGAGGAGGCTTCTCATCCTTTGCCGTTTATAGCAAGGTCCGGATAACAAAATCTATTCCTGCAACAAATTCCATTTTTAGGGTCTTATTGAACCCAGTATAATTGGCAATTCACTTTCCTCACTTCTTCGTGTTGTCTCTGTCACAGGCGCTACACCAGGGTAAGTTTTTATTTTCAATAAAAAGCTAACCTTGATTTACTACATAAATTAAGGGAATACACCGAGAAAATTTACGATACGCCCATCTACGCCCGAGTGATGCCTAAGGAAGTGACTGAAATAGAGCTTGAGCTGAGGACCATGGACAATGGACGCCTCGTACCCTTCTCTTATGGAACCGTGATGGCGGTACTGATATTTAAGAAGACAATCAACTTTTGATTCTTCACCTTGTACTATTTACAAATCATTCACTCACTCTCTTTTCATTCGATAAACATGGTGCACATCGTTTTTGATCCAAGTTTAACCGGTTATGAGGACCTATTCATTACACAAACTGGAGGCTCTATTCCGTTAGAAGATCCAGATCAATTCTCTTACGCAATCTACCGAGGTTCTCCTCCCTATCAACGCGGCTGGGTAAGTTTTCACTTCAGATGAAAATTATTCTTGATTTTATGCATAAATAAGGGTGCACAAAGAGGCTCAGGCATCGGTGACATTTTTCGTGGAATCTACCGCTTTTTCCTACCCCTACTACGTCGAGTCGGAACAGCCGTCGGTCAAGAAGCACTCAGCACAGGTCAGCGAGTTTTCGACAAAGTTGTTGTTGAAGGAGCACCGCTGAAGCAAACAGTGGTCCAAGAGGGGAAGCGAGGCATAGACACGGTGCTGGATAAAGGAGGTTTTTCGAAACAGTTTGGAACTGGCCGACGAAAGAAGAGTATAAAAAGGAAGCCTTCATTCCTTTCTCATCAAACACTTATCGGAAAAGCCATTACAAAACCTATCAGCAAAAAGCGTGTTAGATCGGATACCTTTGGTAGGTTTTTTCAAATAAATTTCATTTTGAATACTTTAAGGACTCTACTAATTCATTCATCAAAAACCATGGCTTTTCACAAAATTGACGGACAGAGCGCGGATTCGGTGACCAGTGCGGTCGACTTTTTCAGTATTCCACCGACCAATGTGACGGTATCATCAGTAAGTTTGCATTTTCAATGAAAACCAACCTTGATTTACCGTATAAATTTAGGCAAAAGTTTTTGAAATTTTGCCAAGCAACCCGCTTACCGATACACCATACCATTTCAAAATTTTCTCATCCCAAAACTACATTGATCTTTTCAAATGCTACTTGTTTACGGAGATGAGAATTCGGAAAGAGGGACCGAATGGACAACTCATCAATTTGGATGAGATCGATTATGTCGCTCCTATCCAAATGATTGGACAAACGTTCATCAACAATATGCGCATAGCCATCAATGGGTAAGTTTTTTATCTAAAAATTTTACTGAAATAAATTTAGGTATTTTTTCATTCGAGAAAAATAACCTTAAATTACTTTATAATTTTAGGCGGGAAATATTCAATTCAAATTCAATGATGGCATACAAGACCTATTTTTCGCATGAGCTATCTTTCTCGACAGCCGCAAAGGATTCCCATCTGAATGCTGCAGGTTACTACCGTGATAATGGTATCACGCTTGAACGAGGAGATGCTTATAATACAAGAAGGACTCTGTTCAACGGGAGCAGGACGGTTCAGTTCATCAGTAAAATTGATGCTGATTTATTTAATCAACCTCAATACCTCATCAATCAGTAAGTTTTATTCGCAATATTTATAAAAATTCCGTTTTTCCCAAGTTGTGAGCTGGACATCACCATCCAGCCAAATGAATCGAATTTTGCACTGATTTCGGAATATGCGGCCCTACAATCCCAACAAGCAGCCCAAGGCGCTCCTGTCCCACGCTATGTGTTGGAGATCACAGCCCTTAAACTCTATTGCAAGAAGCTCAATCTCATGGATGGCTTGGCCCTTCAATTGGCTAGAAAGCTAGAACAAAATCCCGCGCGCTATGCAGTGCGTAAATCCATGATGAAATCTTTGTTCATTAGCCCTGGGTAGGTTTTTTAAAAAACCAACCTTAATTTACTGAAATAAATTTAGGCGTTATGAATTTAATGCAAACTTGTTCATGGACCAAGTGCCAAGACGAGTAGGCTTTTTAATCGAACCTTAATTTACTGAAATATTTTTAGGTGACACTTGGTCTTGTATCCAATGCCGATTATGTTGGACAGATTGGCACTAGCCCCTTTAACTTTAAGCCCTACAATGTTAGAGACATTAGCATCATAGCCAATGGGTATGTTTTTTTTATAAAAAAACCAACCTTTATTTACTGAAATAAATATAGGCGCTCATATCCGCAGGCCAGATATGATCTGGACTATCCACGTGCACTTGCGGTCCGGCCTTTCTTGGACATGAATGAAGCCATAGGCTTTGCCAACACATCCGAATCGAATGGCATAAGCTACCCTCAATTTCTTGCAACCCATTGTATCTATGTCTTCAACTTGACCAACAGTGGTGAGGATCAAGGAGGAATGTTCGATCTCATCAAGAAAGGGTAAATTTTATATATATAATAAACTTGATTTACTTTATAAATCAAGATGTACGGCTGTGAATATTGTGTTTCGGGAGGCGGTTCCAGCCGGAGGTCTAATTCTCATCGTGATGGGTGAGGCCGATTCAGTATTTATGGTGGACAAGAACCGCGATGTCGCCACAGACACAACCATTTGATCATTCATTATTCATTCCATTTCACATATTGCAAAGATTTATTGTCTATTTTTTCATTAGATAAATATGTTCACCCAAAAAACTTTGCTGGCATTATTCCTTCTCCGTCTATTTTTCCCAGTGGTCGCAGAGCCCAAAATTGATTATTCCGATGAATATAAGCGAGAACAAGATCTAGAGCTGGGAATCACCACTACCGAGTTGCCTGAATATTCGGAGTATTTACGTCGCCTAGGGTTAGAGGAACACAATCGTCGTTTTCATCACGAATCGCAGGAAAACAAAGTTCGCAATAATCATGAATTGAATTCAGCCATTCACGCGCCGCTACCCTTTCCTTCAATTCAACTTTGCAAGGAAAGGCCTGCCGATGGAGACTACTATGGACATATATTTTGTTGGACAATGGTTAAAAATCTCAATTATATTTATTTACTTTGGACTAAAAAATTTTTTAGGTCGCTCTCTTTTCCATGTCCATTGTCAGCCTGATCATTTATCAATTGCGTTCGATTCTTTGGCTAAAGTTCGCCTTTTCACGGGATCGCCAGCAACGCAAAGAGTTTGAGCTGATTGTCAATGGACAGCAACAAAATAATAAAGATCCTGAGAGCCAATCAGAGGACAAACAGGGTAAGTTTTATTTGAGAAAAATATTATAGTTTACTTCATAAACCTAGATATTCCTCGGATGCTTCCCTTGTGACCTACTTCCTTCGCCGGACACTACAGTATCCCAAGGCTCTGATTGTGAATTTTGATCCCCACGGACAGGAAGGGTAAGTTTTATATGAAAAAAAAGCTAATCATGATTTTCATAAACTCAGGTCGCATTGGGTGGCAATCTATGCGCAAGGAAGACACCGTGAAGTGATCTATTTTGATAGTTTGGCCTTGCCTATCCCTCCTCTAATTAATAATTTCCTCAAATTATTCCCTCGAATGAAAAGAAATGTTAAACCCTTTCAATCCCCACTCGCCAATACATGTGCCCATTATACCATTTATTTTATCCATTTCATTTCCCTAGGGCATTCATTTGACCAATTTCTTCATCATTTGAATATTGTTAATGATCCAGATTATTTTGTAAAAAGTATAATCAATAAAATTTTGAAATATTTTACTCGTAAAAAGGGTGTCCCGAGGGAATTGGTTGAAGCCGAATTGGAAGGGGATACGATAATTACGCAATAAAAAGGGCAGATGGGGTCATTAAAGGTCACGGGGGGGGTGGGTGATGCGGACGATTATGGTAATTTTAGGTCATAGAGGGGAAGGAGGAAGAACGGGATTAACAGTTTATGGAATTATCGATGAACGAACTCAGATAGCCTCCTCCTCCTCATCATTTACAAAATTTTCCAAGATTTTTGATTTTTCATGATTTATAAAATTTTCAGAATTTCAAAAATAATTCCCTAAAATGGCTAATCGTCCTTCGAAACGTCCATACCCATTTTTTATTGAGAGTTTGCTCTCGAGCGACACGTCCCCTCCCCATTCACGACGTTTCATGATCGATCAACTGTTAGCAACCGACAATCAAACAGGGAGCGGAACGGCAAAGTTACCAGAAAAATATGTGGAGATACTGGATCGCAGCGTTATGGAGAATCAAAAGTTCAAATTCGGGAAAGTTCGGTCACGTTTTTCCATCACCACACTTCCCGATGATCCGGAAACATTGTTGTCCGGAATCTTCTCACATTGCATAGAGGATGCAATCAAAAGCTGCACAGAGCGAGTAGGCGAGAAACCTGATCATGTAGGATGCCTTGTCACCAGCAAGCTATTGGATACACCAATTTATACACCAATACGACCGATCAACAAAAATAATGCTGAGGCTGTGCTCAATTTTTTCATGAAGGTTGCTCAGAGTAAAAAGCAGAATGGAATCACCCTTTGGGTAAGGTTTTACGAGTTTTTCGTGTTGAAGAATTTTGGATTTTTTCAGGGGGAACCTTTTGAGGTTACCGTCACGACAGTTAATTGGGCGCAGTTACCGAAAGAACAAGAAATCGTTGGGGGTTCAAAACACCGCGAGGGACCCGTACATAACCTTATCAGTGAAAGGTCTTTGATCAAGGTTTATTTTTGCTAATAATTTTCATGTATAGCCGATCCAACTTTTTACATTATCACTTTCAGGTCAATAATCGTGATGGACGCTGTCTGTTCATTGCTTTACAAGCAACATTGATGAGCCATGTGGCAGAGATGCCAGCTTGGAAGTTTGGTTACTATCTTAATAGCAAACATGGGCAACGAGGTCTACTTGAACAACAAGTTGAAGAGCTGATGCTTGCCGTGGGAGCACCATTAGATCTTGACAAATACAACGCTAAGCATTTTATGCCCAAAGTTATCGACAAATGGAATAACGACTATGCTGGCAAGTTCAAATTTAAATGTTTCATATTTTCTTCGCTGGGGCTTTATAAGCCCATTCTAAAAATTGAGACTTCGTGGACGACCAACTTAATGGGGAATATTTCATGTAATGTTTGTTGATGAATATAATTTCAGATGAAAAACATATTTATGGCTTAGGAACATCGATGAAAAAAAACAAAAAAAAATTATGTAAAGAATCAACAATGATAATAAAAATTTAATAATACTTAAAAATATTTAAATTATTATTAAAATAAAGCTACGCTTAGTAATATATATATAAACAGTTCGAAATGTCAAGAATATGAAAAATTTATTCAACTAAAATAAATGAAATAAAATAATAAATTTAAATAATATTATCAAATTATATATAAAAATACAATATATTTTGATTAACAAATCAAATGATAAAAAGAAGTTAAAAAAATTCAAGAGCAAATATTTTTTAATTAAAATTAATTCATGAACTTTGAAAAATCATATATTTATAGAAGTTTCAAAGATTGTTTAAAATTGACCAAAAGGCAATTGTGAAACAAATAAAAACTCCATTTAAGTAATATTATTAAAGAAAAAATCTTATTAGAAATAATCAATAAAAATATTAGAAAATCTTTATTATTATTGATCCACGATACCTTTAAAAATAAAAATTTTTTATAATAAAAGATGCGAAGCAAAATGAAAAAGTTACAATATAATTAACGAGGAGAGTTAAAAAAATAAAAAATAACAGAAAAATTATTTATCTACATCAAATAATATTACTACAAATAAATTAGGTAAGGTTTAAATAAATATAAAAAATTACAATTATTAAGTGAAGGTAAGAAACTTAGAAAAAAATTCACTAGAAATAATTTACTAGAATATTTTTTGTAAAATTTATAAAGATTTGGATAAATAATTCGAAATAAAAATATCATGAAAAATTTAATCTTTTAATTATAATTGATATCATGCTCAACTGTTAGGTAAAACATTATTAAAAAAAACATAATAACGAGAAAAAAAATAATATAATTTTTCCAATATTTTTATTATTATTTAAAATGGTTTTTAACAATATTATTTAATGGGCTTCATGCCATATTAAGATAAAAATTTTCGAATCGTATTATCACGACTACTCGGAAGACTTCTGAAACGCGAAAATACCTATTATAAAAGGGGGAGATACATTTATTAATGTAAGATATTAAAAAAGAATTAAATTAAAAATAATATAATTAAATAATTCATTAAAAAACCAATAAATAAAAAATAACTTAATTATATATGAAATAAAAATGAATAAGCATTAACAAATAAATAAGTAAAAAATAAAACTGAATAAATATAAAATAAAAAATTTGTTATAAAATAAAAAATGGATTACAATATTTTTTTAAATTAATAAATAATATGCAATAAATTAATGATTCCATATTTTATAAAATATTATTATTTTTATGGAATATAAAACATATATAAATATTTATCATTTTTAAATACTTAACTGATGCAGATTTTTTTATTTATTTAAAAAATATTATATGTAATTTAAAATTTTAACTGTCGTGAAAAGCGGCACTCGGAGAAAAATAAAACAATATTACACGTGCGACGATTTTGATGATGAGGATTCGCAACAAATCGAGGCCATGCAACTGTACGAACATATAGAATGTAAGCACTGTAGCTTACTTAGTGTAATGGTTCCCTTAAAAAATGGGGTATATTTTCTAGTCATAGATAATTTGAATCAATTAATAAAAGACAATAATATTATATTAATCAAATAACACAATATTAGCAAGAAATAAAATTACTTAATTTCAGTATAGATTACTTTGTATATATGTATAAAGAAAAAATTACTAAAGAATTATTCATAAATAAAAATATTTAATAAACATAAAAATAGAATAAAAATTTATTTTTCCAACAACTTATCATATTAAAAATATATATTTAAAATTGTAAAAAATTTAAAATTTATTGGTAAATTTTAATCCTCTATCTCAATATTTTCTGATGTACTTTCTTAAAAGCAATCCAATTAGGTATTTAAAAATAAAGCAAATGAAAAATTCTATACAAAAGGAAAAAATTTTATATTAAACAACTTAAAAAATTAAAATATGATAAATCAATATTTGGAATGGCTCGCCATATATTCACCGATAAGAATTCAATTGCAAATAATAATACATTAATTACATTAAAAAAATAATTTTCTCTTGTTAGCCCTACATCTTTTGGCTTTAGACATTGACCGTCTATGGCAAATATAATCATAATAATACTAAAAATTTTATTTATATAATAACAGATTACTCTTTTTAAATCAATTCATAAATCTTTTTAAATTTTAAAAATAAATATTTTAAATAAGATGTTAAAAATATCCTTCAAAAAAATGAATATATTTACAGGGAAAGGGATCCGTTAAAAATTTTCCGAGTTAATATTATGAATAAAAATTGAAGTAAATATTAAGTATAATGAAAAATATTTTACCAAAGATCAGTGGATTCATTCAATTCCAAAATGGAAGTTGTGTCCAGAATTTTAAATATTCAATAAAATAATAAATTTCTTAATATAATGCCTTTTCAATTTAAGGAACAAATCCATTTATTAAGTATATTTTTTCAAAAAATATGATTTTTATAATCCAAAGATTAATAGAAAAAAATTTCATCATTAATTATGAAGGTATAGGGAGAAGAAAATGAGGTATTACTAATCTAATGAATATCAAAAATGAGGAGTAATTGCAATTTTATTAGAATATTATGCTTTTATAATATGTAGATTGATATTTAAGACTAAAAGGTTTAACAAAACCAATGAAATCAATATTTACGCTAATTGTATGAAATAGAAAAGATCTTAACATCACGCCGATTCTATGATCATCTTCAGTTTTTATTGTATGGAAAAATTATAATTCAATCTGAGGTATCTTGGCAATGAGCGGATATGATGAAAAAATTATTTTTCTGAAAACGAAATTTTCGAAAAATAAAGATGGCCCAGGAAGCATATAACCTTTGTAAGCATAGCCTTAACATGCAGGAGCGCGATTTACATATGCCTACCCTTAACCGGAATCCTACATCACAAAAAGGGAGGACGCTCTATGTTTTAAAAAATAAATTTCATCATTTAATTATGAAAGTAACAATTTAAAAAATTACATGCAGTTTATAACATTAAATAAAGAAAGCATAAATAAATCAAGAACAATTTATAAATAAAAAGAAAAAATTGTATAAAAATAAATTAATAAAAAAAATGAAGCATCGGTACCAATTGACGCCTGCATCAATTTTCGACCGAAAATTTTCAAAATCTCTGCAAACCCAGCATTTGGATCTCTGACTTTAAATATAACTGGATCGGAGAGTGAAAAAGTTTAACCGGTGTCAGATAAATACTAACAAATATTTACTCATAAATTTACTTATATAATAATATTTAAATTATATAAATTAAAAACTTTATTATAACTTAAATCTAACAAATAAAATATTATATTTTTGTTTTATATACAAATGTGTTATATGACTGCTCTAATAAGAGTTTGGCATCAGAATTTACTTACGAACCTAGTAAAAAATAAAAAATTAATAAAAAACTAAATCAACAATAAAAAATATCCGATAATAAATCTACTAATGAGTGAAAAATTAAACATAAATCCAAGTATAATCAAGTACAAAATAACCAATATTTTTTATTACTAGCAAAAAATGTAAATAACAATTTTTTAACATAATCCACCTTATGTTATTCAAAAATTATCCAAAAAAATTTTTGAAAAAAGCAAAAGAAAATTATTTCAACGCCATCAAATATATTAATTTATTAAAGGTATATTATTTTAATAATTGTAAAAACATTAATTGTTTAAAATTTATTGAAAATACAAAAATTAATTTTTATTTATTTAATTATTAATTATAACACCATGGGAACGCGGAATATTGATCATTCACGAGGATATTTGTCGAGAATAGGTCAGAGTTAGAAGATGTGATAGAAATAATTAATTAAAATTTAACTAGAAACTTTAAAAATGACTAATTTATAATTATTATATTATCTATGTAAAGATTAAAAATAATTATTATAGCAACAACAACTTATAATTTCATAAAATTAGAATATTTTAAATTATTTTTTTTTAAGATCTCTTTCTTAAATAATTAAATAAAAAATAAATAGTAAAGGTAATATATAATGATTGATTCGAACTATTCAATAAAAGATTTAGAACACCATATAATCCATCAAAGCAAGTAATTAAAATTTTCCTGGTTTTTTCAAAAATATATTGAATGAATTTTTATTAAATGAAATATATTTATTGTGATGTATGAAAAGGCGAATATATAATTAATAAATATTAAAAAAAAGATTGTTATTTTCTTATAAATCGTGCATATTTAAGCCAAAGAATTTTTGTATAATAATATTATAATGACGTTCGAATGTTCAATATATCGAATGGTCGATATTCTTTTTGCTTGTTAAATATATTTATGTAAGTAAAAATAAATTAAAAAATGTATAATTTTAAAATCAGATAAAATAAGTTTTAATCCCAAAAAATTCACTCTTTATTTAAATATTTTAAAAATCTACGTAGGATTAAATTCTTTTATTCAATATTAAATTTTCATACTCGGCAAAATTCATTTATATTTTTTATATTTTATTAAATTTAAATTTTTTTGGTTAAATCATGTCAAAAATTAAATTTTTCGATAAATTATCAAATTTAATGTAAAAAAGCCATCTAATGGCAGTTTTTAGTGTTGAATTCGAATCTGATCACAGAAGAGACATATCATCAAGTTAATCTGAGCTTTCATCAAATCATTGATTTTGGTCAAACTATTTTTTCTTGATGATATGTTAATTCTGTGTTCAGATTCGGATTCAGCATCAAAAACTGCCCAAAGTTTTTCCAATCGATTAGTTCCGTGTTTTCGTCTCTCCTCCCCCAATATCGCATTTCATTCACAATTCCCATTCATTTTCATTTACAAGAGGAGTTTTCATCGACAATAAATAAATTGACCTAAATTTTAATAAGTTTATATATATGTTGTATAAAAAAATAAATAATATTCAAGAATTAAAATCTTGTTAAGAAAGTAACAAGTTAAAAAATGAGAATGAAGATGAGCAAAAATTCCTGTTAACATGATAAAAATATAAATTTAAAAACATATCAAATGACAAATTCCTATACCAAATGCCTTAAGGATTAGCTGAAACGACAAAGAAATTGTCCACTATGTAAGAAATATATTGCAGAAATAATTTTCATCAATTATATAATTATAATTCTCTTTTTTTACTATCATATCTCCCAAAAAAATAATATTGTTTTTCTATAACAAATGATTGTTAAAGAACTTTTCCGATTAAAAAGGAAAAATCATTAAAAAATATTAATTTATTGAGTTCAAAAGGTATATAAAACATAATTGCACTATTTTAAAATGTAATTTAAAAATAAAATCTCTGATTCAAAAAGATAATCTGATTATGCTGATGAACATAGATGGAAATATAATAAAGGAAAATTAATTTTATTTATGTGATCTTTTTAGGAAAAAAATAAATGCAAATGAATAAATTAAATAAATGCAAATGTATAAATTAGAAAAAATAAAAGTAGTAAGAAATTCTATATAATAAACAATATAATTTTTGATAATACATATTTATATAATGGTAAAAAAAGTTTATAAAAGTTTTTTGTAAAATGTAAATAAAAATAATTTAAAACTTAAATTAAAAAACAGAAATAAAAAAATTTATCTAAAAAATAAGAGTCCTCAAGAATTATTTTAAATACTTTTTTTAAAGAATATTACAAAATAATATTGTTTTTAAATATGAAAAGTAAAATTGATGTGTAATAATAAAAACCGTAATAAAAAAAATATTATGACTCTCAAAAAAGATCATATAATGATTATTTAAATGGTAATGTAATTTATTTTTTGGTTATTTAATAGCTAGTTAATTCTTTTTTTTTAAATATTATTTATTCAGAATAAAAGCGTAACACCAAAAAATTAAATAAAACAATTCACAAAATAATTTAATTATTATATTTTTTAAATTTAGATATTTTATTTTTAAAATAATATTTTTTAAATGAAATGATGATAAAGATTAAAGATACTTTAATTAAAAAAAGACATCAAGAATTTAAATTAAATGATAATAAAATATGTTGTTTTTAATTTAGGAATGAAATTTATAAAAAATTCTTGGAATAACTAAAATATTTCTATCACCAATAGAAAAAAATTAAATTCGAATTTTAACTCAACACATCCACCATAAGTAGTTCCACAAGCAATTGTAAAAATCGAATGCTTAAAAATATCATTGAAAAATACTATGCATATATTACTGTATATATTAACATATTTTATTACAATAATTATTAAATCTAAAAACAATTGTTATACGATTTATCATTTAATTTGCAATAAATTAAAGAATATAAAGAATAAATAATTAAAAATAATATAAAATTATTTTTGGATTCCAAATGATAAATTGGGAAAATATAGGACTCATTAAATTTGCCTATTTAAATTAAAAAATTATATTTAAATTTCAAATAGGAATTATGATCTCAAAATAGATTTGAATCAAATATTAAAAAAATTATAAAATACAAATAAATATTAAAAATTTGTTAAAATACCAATAATTAAATTTTAAATTATAAAATCTTTTTTTTTTTTGCAAAATTAATGTATAGTTCTTTTCTGCATATTCAGATATTGAAAATTTTTTCATGAAAAAATAGATAATAGAACAAATGAAAAAATAAAATTAATTATGGAAAAGATATAAATATTATTGATTCCGAAACAATGATTCAAAAATCTAAAAACTTAAGAAAAGTTGCCCCAGTTCTCTATATTTTGACTTTTGATCCATTTATCATTACAATTGAAATTCTCTAGAAAAAAAATCACGAATCTTAGTCAAAAATGGCCGAATAAGTTTTATGGGTTTAATACCAGTTCATTGGCAAGGAATTCAGCTGTTTCTAGGCCCAACATGTAGTCCAATGTTTCTGCATCGAATCAAAACTGCATCTCTATTGGTCCATTCATTGATTTGTTACGATTTTTCAAACTCAAAAATCGACCAAAAAATAGCCATATTTCTTAAGAGATTTATTAAATTTTCACTGGAAAAAAGATAAATCAAACAAGCCATAAAATTCGTAAAAAATCAAAGAATGCAGCACCCAATAGGCTCCGCTCCATTTATACCGCTGTAGTCGAACTTCCATCTCATCGTTAAATGGCCCCTGGATACTTCAGGATTTTTTCTCCAAGTTCAAGAACATTGAAAATGTGTCCAAAAAGCAAAAATATGGAGAAGAAGAGGAGTATATTTTCCCAAATTTTGAATTTGTTGAATCATTCTTTATAGAGTTACGTTCTGGGAATAACAAAAGCGAATTTAATTATGGAAAGATTTGGTAAAATAAAAGAGATTGATTAAATTAGAGATTGATTGATTAAGAGATTGATTGATTAAACGATTTAATATAGAGAATTTTTTTTGAGAATTTATTGTTCAGAAAATAAATTGAATAAAATAAAAATCAGTGTACATTCCAACTAAAAAAATAAAGAAACTAATTTATCAATATTTATTATATAAATTTATTCATTATATAGTTTTCTGTTTTTTGAAAGAATAAATACTTAGGTAATCGAATATAAATATTTAAAAAATGACAAATATAAATCATAAAAAATAATTCTTATTAATAATTAAAATACCAATAGATCTAAAATTAATTAAAATAAGCTTTTTATGTACTTTCATAATTGAATATTATTAAATTCCATTATATAACAATTTTTGAGAAAAGTATTCCGACTTTTAATAAATAAAATTATGACATAGGATTAAGAGTCTAAATGCTCTTAAACCCGACTGAGCCATATTTAAAAATAATTAAACTAAATTTAATATATACAAAAAATCTATTAAAGAAATAAGAAATTAATTCATTAAACATCTAAAAATTAATAAATTATAATTTATCCCTAAAAATAAATTCATCTTGTTTATTTGAAATATATTTAGGTAAAAAAATAAATCAAAGTAAAAAAATAATAATGAAATATAGAAAAAAAGAATTTTAAAAAGTTATATAAATTAATGATTTAAATCAATCAATTAGAAGCATATCTACAAGATAAATAATTATTAAATTATCATAAAATAAAATTATAAAATAAAAAATAAAAAATAAACGCTTCAAAATCAAAAATATTGCAAATAATATCAGTAGCAGAGAAAAAATTACTAATAATGATCAAATTATGATTTGATCAGAATAATAATAATAATTCAATGACTGAATTCTAAATTTTTTCAAATTAATTTATGGTATTTCTAATAAATTAGTGAGGAAGATATATTAAATTACAAAAAAATAACTACTGGATTAGAGATAGATCGAAAATACTTGAGCTTACTTTTTGAACAAATTATATAATTATAGAGAAAATGTTATATAATAAATTCCAATTATAATTAAAATTTAATTATAATTAGAGATAAATAAATTAAAATCGTGTGAAATACATATAAATATTATATAATAAAAGCCATGCAAAAACGCGTAACGTCCCAGCTTCGAACAGTGGCAAATAAGATTGGGCGAGAATATCCATTGCTCATTTTATCTTAAAGTTATTAAAAATTAGAAATCGAATTAATTTTTACTGGTTTAAAGGTTAAAAATCACTCCGCAGGGTCATTAATTATTACTATATGATATATTAGTATTAATAACTAAAAATAAACTGTACTCCGGGTAGAATTGTAAAGGTGAGAAAATTAAATTTTAATGAATTTATTAAAGGAGCAATACCGGTGCAAGATTATCAAATAGAATCTAAAGATAACGAAGTCAAACAATTGACTTTTGAATTAAAAAGAATAATAAAGGCTCATGAAGAACTGCAATAAACAACATATCTAAAAAAAGACATTGTTTATAAGTATATTCTCACGATAGCTCTATAATTAAAATTTTTGAAGTATTAATCAACTGGATAATAGACAAATGCAACAATTAATTATTTATAACAAAATATATAAAATAAATTTTTGATGAAATTGCTTAAAATTAATTTTTATATAGTATATTAAATATAAAAAATTAGATAATCAATTAAATTTAAACAATTAAGACATAATACTAACCATTAATTTTCCTAATTTAAATTTAATATATTACGATTTATGAAGTTTATTAGAATTTATAATTTCATAAGTAAAAATGATTTAATAAAAAAATTCGTTAATTTAATTTTAGAGCAAAAGTTTGAAAAAAACTTAATTTGAAAAAATAATATAAAGAATGCGTTATATGTTAATTATATGTAAAACAAAATAATTGTATGGTCTTTGATATTCTTAGGACACCTTCTGTTACGATCATAAAATTCTCTGGATGATTATAGCTGGTATAATGATGAATTTTTCAACGCTTATAAAATATATTGTTTTATTTAATCCATATTTAGTTATTTGTTTTAAATAGAATTTTTTATTATAAAAATAAATTAAAAATGCAACGTATAATATTATATAATACATCGTGTATCCGAACATTTATTTTAAATCATAAATAAAATAAAAAATTAGTAAAAATAATTATCAGCATTAAAAAATAAATTTAAAATCTTAGATCAGATAATAAAAATAAATATTATTTTTATTTTATTGCTATTAAATTAGATATAATATAAGATATAAAAATAAAGTTATTTAAAAAATGTAAAATAATAAGTTAATAGCAATTATGACTCATTTTATTTAGTCTAAAATGATTAGAAAAGAATATTTTAAACGAATATTTTAATTATATTATTATTATTATTATAATTGCTTGCACATTGAAAAAAAGTATTAAATATAATAAAGTGAGTATTAAATATAAGAAAATTAAATAATTTTTTATTTTATAGGTTTTATAATAAATTAAATGTAATAGATTATAAATTGATTTGTATTTTTTAATTTTTATTAATAAGATAACGGGAAAATTAATTAATACTAATAATTCAAAAAATTAAACTTATCGATTCGCTTGTTCGCATTCTTTTAATTTTGATGCTGCTTTGTTGTTTGTCTGTGGATAAACATAGCTCAATGCATATTCTTCTGTGCACAATGATGACACATCATGAAGTTGCTCGCACACCTTCCGACACGATCATAAAATTTGAATTCTAGGATTCAAAGTGTTGCTGACATTATATTTTTGTCTGTCGAATAAAAATATTTTTTGAAATGTAAAAAAAGTATAATATCGCCGCTCCAAAAAAATCACCAATATTCTAAAAAACTTATTTATATTTTTCATTTTCTTCAAAAAAATAAAAATATTTTGATAGAAAAATAACATATTGATGGGTATAAAAAGTTACTAAATATAAATCTTTAAAAAGCAAAAACAATTATTTCGGTTTTATTTAATATATTTATTTTTTATACCTATGTATAGTTATAAACCTTTTTGAAAAAACCGTAAAACAAATTCTTTATTACTATCGCGTTTAAATAATAAATCTATCGCGCAAAAGTTTCAAAGTTATTTGAAAAAAATATAAAATATATGATATCCTATGATATTAAATTTTATAAATAATTTTTTGAAAAATAAAAAGCAATTATATTTAAATTTTAAATTTGATTAAATAAATAATATTTAAAAATCATTTATTAAAAATAATTCGTTTTATGGTAGGTTTGTAGAAATTTAATTTAATATTAAAAAATTCAATAATTTTTTTGGTATTTTTATATAATGTATCGTTTTAAAGCAAATATCAAGAATATAGGATGTATTTTGTTCTATCAGACACTTTTATGACAACGAGACGAAAAACTTCATAGAGATATTTTGATATTTTGAATTTAGACAAAATAGTTATTATAAAATAAATAAAAATTGTTTAAATTTTAAAATAATGTGGAAATTTAATTTAAATTTAGTCATATAGATCTCCGATACAAATATAATAATTTAAAGAATAAAGATAATAATATTATTTATTTAAACTTATTAATTTATTTCTATTTAACAGACAACAGAAAAAATTTTTCTTATTAAAAAATAAGATCATATAATATAATAATTTTTATTTTATTTTATTTTTTATTTAATAATTTTATGTATATGTATACTATAAAAATAAATTTAAAAATTGTCAAAAAATTAACAAATATATCATGAAAGGATTTACACGGCCTTCGCATTCAAGTTCGAATGTTATCTCAATTGCGACTGAAAACAAAAATCAAATAATTTTAACGTAAATAATTTAAAAGACAAAAGCAAAAAAAAAGTGTCAATAATATAATTAATCAAGAAACTTTTGAGTTTATTATTATTATTAAAATTGTGATATACTAATTTTAAATTTCAAAAGAATATTTAATAAAAAGGGAAAAATTGTAATTATTCATTCATATTTAAATTAATTTAAGAAGTTTGTAATATTTTTAAAAATTTTAAAAATCATTGTAATATAAAATTAACCATAAACAATAATAAAAATTATAGAATGAATCTGCAAAATAAAATAATTAATTTCATATATAAATAATTGAAATCTACTATGCAAATTTAATGAATAATTGGGATAAAATTAAAAAATTCTTAATCTAAACTAACTATACCTCTTATAAAAAAGCATAGAGCAAATATGTAAAAATATACTAAGCACATCTGAACTATGGATTTCAATCCAACATTAAATGAATTACAATATTTGGAATTTCAGATTGAAGACTGAAGAGACGCAAGCTCTTGTTCTCTTAATTTTCAAATATATTTAAATATTATATTAAGCATAGAATTATTTATTGAAATATATAAATAATAATTTTCGATAAAGCTTTATTTTATGTTAAAAAGTAGTTATTTAAAAAAATCTTTAAAAATCTTTCATCTTTTCATCTAGACTTAAATATATGAAAATTTTCTGATAATTTGTTGAAGTGTAATATTTTATTATTAATTAATGTTCAAGGCATAAATAAATTTAATTATATACTACATATATAAAGTAAACTTGTCTTTCGTTAAAAAAATTAAGGCTCTTTTTCTTGGCCGACAACAGGGCAAGTGTTCTATTAGAGTTCCCCCTAATTTTTTTGTTGCGCATTCAGGAAAAATATGGATTTTCCCAAGGTACTGTATTTTTACTGGATTACTGTAATATTTTGGGCAAAAATCGACCAATTCAATTTTGCGCCCGCCGACAGCTATCATTTTTAGCAGTCCAAACAATTCAAACGCAATAAAAGACCGTGCGCAAATATGTTGGTCAACTTTTGGGTAAAAAAAATTTGGGGATTAGGGGGTTAGTTTTTTCAGGAAAACTCTGGCGTTAAGGGT
>LDKF01002942.1:22884-37069 GCA_001026735.1 Rotylenchulus reniformis | reverse complement strand
GAAAACTTGAAACAAACCCCGCTCGCTATGCTGTGCGGAAAACCATGATGAAATCAATATTCATTAGCCCGGGGTAAGTTTTTTAATAAAAAAGCCAACCTTAATTTACTGAAATAAATTTAGGCGTTATGAATTCAATGTAAATTTGTTCATGGAACAAATTCCTAGAAGAGTAAGCTTTTTATCAAAAGCTTAATTTACTGAAATAATTTTAGGTGACTCTGGGTCTCGTTGCCAACTCCGACTATGTCGGAGATCAACGTCGGAGTCCGTTCAACTTTCAACACTTTAATGTTCGGGACCTTAGCATCATAGCCAATGGTAGATCCTATCCTCAAGCGCGATACGACTTGGACTACACCAATCGATTGGCAATCAGACCTTTCCTGGACATGAACGAGGCGGTTGGCTTTTCAAACTCACTGAATTCCAATGGGATAAGCTATGAACAATTTCTTACAACCCACTGCATCTATGTATTTAATTTGACCAATAGCGGAGAGGACCAAGGTTTTTTTCGGAAAAGTTAAACAGTGGGTTGAAAAAAAAGGCTAATCGGCTAATCTTGATTTACTGCATAGGCTAATCTTGATTTACTGCATAAATCTAGGAGGGATGTTCGACCTCATCAAAAAAGGAACTACAGCAGTGAACATTATCTTCAGAGAAGCTGTGCCAGCCGGAGGCTTGAATGCTCATAGTGATGGGGGAGGCCGATTCAGTATTCATGGTGGATAAGAACCGCGATATTGCCACAGATACAACCATTTAATCATTCATTCAACCATTCATTCATTTGTTCAAAATTTATTTAACAATTATTGTAAACTTTTATCTTCAGATAAAAATGTTAGATAAAAAATTGCTATTGTACATGGTATACTTTCTCCGAATATTTTTGCCTGTGGAGAGTCTTAACAAAGAACCGAAAATTGATTACTCTGATGAATATAAACGCCTACAGGATCAAAAGCTGCGTGAAGCCGATGCGGAATTCGATGCGGAATATTTGGAGCGACTGGGAGTGACAACGGAATTGCCGGAATATTCCGAATATTTACGTCGCCTTGGTTTAAAGGAACATAATCGTCAATTGCATAATAAAGATCACCCTCAGCAGAAGGATTCCCCCCTCCATGCCCCTCTTCCTTTTCCATCTATTCAACTTTGCAAGGAAAAACCAGCGGACGGCGATTATTATGGTAAGCTTTATTCAAAAAGCTAACCTTATCTATTAATAAATTTAGGGCATGTATTTTGTTGGACCATGGTAATTTTTTTAAAAGTTCACCTCGATTTTTTCTGGAGTAAATTTAGGTTGCACTATTTGCCATGTCCATAATCAGCCTTATGGACATTTATCAAATACGCTCTATTCTTTGGCTTAAATTGAACATTTCTCGAAATCGGAAACCGAAGGAATTTGAATTGATCCCCAATGGACGGCAATCAGATTACAAGGATAATGAGGAGCAATCGAGCGACAAGCAGAGTAAGCTTTTCTTTCGAGAAAACTAACATTGATTAACTTCATAAACCAAGGTGTTCCTCGGATGCTTTCCTTCTGACCGCCTCCCTCCACCAACATCACTACAGTATCCAGCCGCTTTAATTGTTAATTTGGACCCTCATGGACAAAGTGGTTCTCATTGGGTTGGAATATTTGCCTATGGTCTCCAGAGGGATGTGATCTATTTTGATAGTTTGGATTTGCCTATATTACCATCAATAGCTATTTTTCTTAAAGCATTTCCTCGTGTAAAAAAGAATACCAATTCATATCAATCCCCCTCGCTAATACATGTGCCCATCATACCATTTATTTTGTTTATTTCCTTTCTCATGGTAATTCATTCGATCAATTTATCCATCAATTAAATGTTACGCAATTTCCCGATTTATAAGAAAATTGTTAATAAAATGATTGAAAATTGAATTGGAAGTCGGAGTGGGCGGGGCTTGGCAGGGGAAGCCGGAGTGGGTGTGGTTTGGCAGGGAAGGCCGGAGTGGGCGGAGTCTGGCAAGCAAGCCTGAAGGGACGACCCTGGAAAGGAAGCCGGAGTGGGCGGGGCGTGTATTTGGCGCCAAATTTAAATTTTGGCGGGCAAAACGGCTTGTTTTTGGCGGGCCGCCCACTCCATCTTTGGCTTAAATATCCCTATTATATTCTCAGATGCTCATTCATCTGGCTTGATTGGATTCCCCTCCCCCATATTCCCTCATCTCTCTCGAATATTTTTTATTGATATTTTCCATGCATTCATCTATTTCAAAAATTTTTCTTCTCCATCTTTTTATCTCTTCTGAATTTCCACAAATTTTTTTCTAGCAAATCGAGGGTCTGGCTCAGCTACGAGCCGGGCTTTATCTCGTTTTGCTGCCTTCCCTCCAATTTTCCTCCATTGGCTTTTTTTTGCCAGAGCAAATCGGGGGCCTAGCTCAGTTACGAGCCGGGCTTTATCTCGTTTTGCTGCCTTCCCTCCAATTTTCCTCTATTGGCATTTTGCCAGAGCAAAGCGGGGGTCTGGCTCAGCTACGAGCCGGGCTTTATCTTGCTTTTGCTACCTTCCCTCCAATTTTCCTCCATTGGCTTTTTTTTGGCCAGAGCAAAACGGGGGTCTGGCTCAGCTACGAGCCGGGCTTTATCTCGTTTTTGCTACACTTTCCCTCCAATTTTCCTCTATTGGCATTTTGCCAGAGCAAAGCGGGGGTCTGGCTCAGCTACGAGCCGGGCTTTATCTCGTTTTTGCTACACTTTCCCTCCAATTTTCCTCCATTGGCATTTTGCCAGAGCAAAGCGGGGGTCTGGCTCAGCTATGAGCCGGGCTTTATCTCGTTTTGGTTCAATTTATATGGTATGCGCTTGTTTCATGCAATTTATGCTTCTGGAAGAATTACTAATTATGCTGGAAGGTTCTGGTCAATTAATTTGCACTTACAAAAAAAAATTAATTTTTAAAAATAATAATTATACATTCTGACGTTATATTCTATCCCCCATATTCTTTCGCTCGGATTCTTCTTGCACCGGCATTCCCCTCTAAGATTATTTAATTTATAGATCAAAAAAAATAATATGGACAAGCGCCCTCCTAAGCGACCCCATCCGTTTTCTATTGTCGCATTGCTTCCCCATCTCTTTCCTCCACCGGCCAAACGCCCGCGCTTTTTCATTGAAAATTTGTTGGCACCCGACAACCAAAGTGGGAGTGGTTCATCAAAAACCGCCAAGGACTACATCATCAAACTTGATGGCACTGGAGCAAAACAAAGTTTGTTTATCAACAACAAATCCCGCTTCTCCATCACCGACCTTCCGGCGGACCCGGAAGAACTCCTCAAGAGCATTTTTCAGCATTGTATCGATGAGGCAATTAAACAAGGCCATGAGAAATTTGGAGCAAAGCCCGACCACCTCGGATGTGTCGTCACCAGCAAGCTTCTCCATCCAGCTGTGGGGACTCCAATTCGGCCAATCAATGAAAATAATGCCGAAGCAATTCTCAACTTGTTCCTGAAGGCTGCGCAAAGCAAGAAGCAGGAGGGAATCACCCTTTGGGTAAGATTTTATTTAAAAAAATAAAATCCAACCTTGGTTTATTCCAATGGANATGATTTCTAGGGTGAACCCTTTGAAGTGGCGGTTACAACCGTCAATAAATCCCAACTCCCGACTGAGCGCCAATTTGTCGGCGGTAACAACGAGAAAAAGAAGACAACCCATCATCGTATTAGCGAAACATCGTTGATTAAGGTAGTTCGTTAATAATTAAATTTAAAAAACCATATCTTCCTTTCAGATCGATAACAACGACGGCCGCTGTTTATTTTATGCACTTATGGCCACTCTCATGTATACCGTTGCCGGATGGGATAAACGACATTTTTACGACTACTTGCATAATCGAAGAAAACAAGAAGGCCAATTACAACATGATGCTAAACGCCTGATGCGAGCCATCAAGGCACCAATGAACAAGAAAACCTATGAAGCGCAAGACTAGGTGCCGGCAGTGATCACCAAATGTAATAACGATTATTCTGGCAGGTTCCGGTTCAGATTTTTTCTGTTCTCGGATATTGGATCGTATGCTCCGTCATATCAATGGGGTTCTGTCGACTACACTACTCCAATTTTCCTGTACCACAATGCCAACAAACATTTCCACGGAGTCCGCAATATCAATGGATTGTTCGGACAGCCCTACTGCCTCAGCTGTGAACATCCTTATGATAAGGCCTCTAATCATGAATCAAAGTGTAAGGCTCGCTGTGTCAAATGGTAAGAACCTTAGGCAAAAAATTTTTTTAATCGTATTTTTAAGTTCACGGATGAGTCCAGGTTTTCCGTGTAAGCCTGAAAATGGCTACGAGAAAAATTGTTCTTCTTGCGGCAAGACTTTTTTTCTCGGAGGATTGTTACAACTGGCATCGCAGTTGTGGATTTTGTCGCCTTAGCAAACAATGCGACAATTGCCATGTAATTTATTTGGTCAGGGATGTTCAGCGAAAGGGCCGAGTAAGCTTAGCTTTAAGCAATAACAGCATAGGCAAACTTTTCCAGGGACATGTTTGTTTTGAACGATGGTGCAACAAATGTCACGATTATCACGACCCAAAGAGAGTAAGTTCCAAAATCTAACATTGGCTCACTTTAACCTTTCCAAAAGACCAAATTTTAACCTTTCCAAAAGACCAAAGTTGATGAGATGGTTGTCACCCGCCATCCCTTGGTGGATTTCGTGAAATGGATCCTCTACAAGCTTCCTTGCAAGTACAACACCTATGCATACAGTCACTATGGAGGAAAATTCGACAACGTCATCGTCTTCAAGGAATTGTTTCTTCAAGGAATCATTCCGAAATGATCCGAAAGGGTAACAAGCTTTATGAACTAAAGATCAAACAACAGAAGGGCAAAAATCCCTTGGTGGTGTTCCGTGACTCCTACAACTTAATCCCAACATCACTCGCCTCACTGGTATTGGATTTTTTTTCAAGAAAAATAAACTTGAATTATTCTAGGTTCCGACCTTTGGATTGGACGTGGAAGAAAAACCCTTCTTCCCCCACATGGCGAATCGTCCGGAAAACTACGGACGTTCAATTCTTCTGAAAGAAGATGACTACTTGGCAGCCGGGATGATGCCATCGACACGTGCCAAATTCGACGCTTGGTTTGCTGCGCATAAAAATGAACCATTCTTACTGGATGAAGAGCTGGCCAGGTAAAAATCCTTTTTTTAATAGAAAATTTTGTCTTCATTTAGCTATTGCACCAACGATGTGGATATCCTCATGGCCGGAATGGTCGCTTTTCGCGCGGAATTCATGGAAGTGTCAAAGCGTCCGCCAGTGACCGCAGATGGAAAAGCCGATCGTCCATTCTACAAAAAGCTCCATGATGGCATCGATGTCCTCCGCGATTGCATGACCATCGCTGCTGCATGCATACGTCACTTCCGAGCCAACCATCTGGAAGCAGACAAATTGGCAATTGTTAGCGACAGAGGATACGACCATGGGTATTTTTTGTTTGAGAAATATAACTTGGATTACTTCATAATCCTAGGGACCACCAAAGTTTGCTGGCAATACGCTTCCTGAATTGGTACGCCTTTGAGAAGAAATGCGACATCCAACATGCCTATTCGTCGGAAGGTGAAAAGAGAGTCGGTAACTACAAATTGGATGGATGGATTAAGGAGCCGAGCCGTATGGAATTGAAGTGAACGGTGAGTTTCTCGTAAAACTAACCATAGAATACTTTCATTTTTTTAGGCTGTGTATGGCACTCTTGCCCTGTCTGCATCCCGAATGATCAGCAGATAATGAGGAATGGAAAGAAGGCTGGTATCAACCGGGAACAGGATGCCAAACGATTGACTTTTATTCGTGAGCAAGTGGGCAGAGTTGTAAGTTTTTTTCTTGTTAAAAAGCTAACCTTAAAATATTTTGAATATTTTGAGGATGTGTTCTGGGAGTGCGAAATTACCAAAATTCTGAAGGCGGATATGGAATTGGACGCGGAATTCATCCAAGAATGCAGTGCAAAGCTCGGCTTCGACTTTATTCCCAACCGAATGCGCGAAAAATTCGAGAGCATCCCAGATTGGATTGGTCCGCTAAACATTCGTTCAGCGTTCATGGGAGGTGAGATTTTTAACTAATATTAGAAAATTCTTTGAATTCTTTTCAGGCCGAACGGGACCGCTTAAACTCTTCCACGCCTTGCGTTCAGGAGAGAAAATCTCCTACTACGACGTGACCAGCCTCTACCCGTTCATTAACTTTATTACACAATACCCGATTGGACACCCAATGCTCTACATCATTGATGAAATGTTGAAGAAGCCGTGGACTCGCCCTGAAGACAACGAATATCCTCTGGCTCTCATCAAGGCTTTTATTGTACCTCCGCGAAAAAACATCATCCCCGTGCTCCCTGTCCGAGTCGACGACCGCCTGCTGTTTCCGCTCTGCATGTCTTGTGCCAAAAAATACCCTGAGGGAGCTGTAAAAGAACACTATTGCTGCAACCATACTGACAGGCAGTGGGGCTGGGTAGGTTTTTATTTTTAATAAAAAAATCCAACCTTGATTTACTCCAAAAGAATAAATTGAGGTAATTTTCCATTTTGGATAAAACTACTCAAATATTTTAGGTAACGACTTGCACGTCAATGGAGCTGGAGGCGGCATTGGAGGAAGGCTACATAGTCACGCACCTGTTTCGCATACTGGATTATTCAAAGGGCGATGACAACATCTTCAAAGGCTATATGAGGGAATTTTTGAAGCGGAAGATCGAGGTAAATTTTCATTTTTCAATGAAAACCAAACTTGATTTAATGTATAAATCTAGGTATTTTTCATTCGAGAAAAATAACCTCGAATTACTTCATAATTCTAGGCCAGCGGATTTGAGAAGGGAATTGCCGGCGATGCAGCAGCAGAGGCCCAGTTTATCAAGGAATGTAGGACAAATTTGGGTTCGACATCGACCCAAGCAAAATGGCAAGGAATCCTGGGAAGCGAGCTCTCGCCAAGCTTGCGGTGAACAACCTTTGTAAGTTCATCTTTCACATAAGGAATTATTGATTTATTTTTAGGGGGACGGTTCTCGCTCAAGAACCACGGGCTCGTCCAAAGTTTGGTCACGGATCAACCATCAGATCTGGGAAAGCTATTTGCGGATAAGTCGGTAGATGTTTGCTCCCTGGATGAGTTGACTCCTGAAACCGTCCTCATCGGCTACCAAAAGAAGCTGGATTGGGTAGGGTTTTAAATCAATTTTTAGATATCTTTCATTCGGGAGAAACTAATTTTAGGTTGAGGAACACGCATGCAGCAATATTGTCATCTCGCTGTTCACAACATCGGCGGTAGGCTTTTTGATCAATAAAAAATTTAAAAAAAATTTTTAGGCGAGAATTCATCTTCTCAAGGCAATGCAGAAGGTGGCGCGGACCCCCGGCTGTACTTTGCTCTACACGGACACTGACAGCCTCATCTATGTGCACCCGGAGGGCTGTAATCCCTTGGAGCTAGGCCCCCATTTGGGTCAATTTACGGATGAATTCCCGGGACATGTGATTGAGGAGTTTGTATCCGGAGGCTGTAAGCAATACGGGTAAAAATCTAAAATGTTAACTTTGGATAATCAAAAATTATTCTTAGCCTCAAGCTGAGGAGAAAAGGGGCACCAGCGGATGCAGAGCCAGAATACGTGCTGAAAATACGCGGGTAAATTTTTAAAAAATTAACCTTAAGTTACTGAAATAAAATTAGCATGACGCTATCGCATGACGTCATCAATGGACAAGGATTACGGTACGAGTTGTTCAAAAAGAAAGTGCTCGACTTTGCTGCCACTGGTGAGATCAACCCCATCAAGATCGATTACCCCAATTTTCTGCGTCCTTCAATTAAGTTAGGCTCCGTTTTTTCCACCCCTCTCAGTAAAATCTATAAGCCTGTTGTTTGTAAAGGTATTGTAGATCCCCGCACCACCAAAGTTCTTGACTTTGGACATATTGTAATTAAACCCGAACCAAATGATTAATATTTTTGTTGTGTCTTATTTCTTATCCATCTTTATGATGTCACTCCTCCTTTCTTTGCTCACACTCATGGTTGTTTATGTCGCATTCACTTTTTTCGTCTTCACCTTTCCATAACGCACACATACACACTCACATGTATGAATCCTTTCATTGCGATTTTTATTATTTTGGATAAATTTAATGAAAATATTGGTCAATGAAATTAAAATGGTGAAAGTTAGCGAAAAAGAAGGTCAATATAAAGCTTTAGAAGATGCAAATGAGTGCAAAATTAGTGGCGAGAAGATGTCAGTTTTAGGTAGAAAAGGTGCAATATTAAGGAAGAGAAGATGCACCTAGGTGAAATATTAAGGATTGGAAGATGCACATGAGTGCAAAATTAGTGGCGAGAAGATGTCAGTTTTAGGTAGAAAAAGTGCAATATTAAGGAAGAGAAGATGCATCTAGGTGAAATATTAAGGATTGGAAGATATACATGAGTGCAAAATTAGTGGCGAGAAGATGTCAGTTTTAGGTAGAAAAAGTGCAATATTAAGGAAGAGAAGATGCACCTAGGTGAAATATTAAGGATTGGAAGATGCACATGAGTGCAAAATTAGTGGTGAGAAGATGTCAGTTTTAGGTAGAAAAAGTGCAACATTAAGGAAGAGAAGATGCACCTAGGTGAAATATTAAGGATTGGAAGATGCACATGAGTGCAAAATTAGTGGCGAGAAGATGTCAGTTTTAGGTAGAAAAAGTGCAATATTAAGGAAGAGAAGATGCACCTAGGTGAAATATTAAGGATTGGAAGATGCATATTGGCAATATTAAGCTTTAGAAGATGAACATGAGTGCAAAATTAGTGGCGAGAAGATGTCAGTTTTAGGTAGAAAAAGTGTAATATTAAGGAAGAAAAGGTGCACATAGATGAAACATTAAGGATTGTTACATTTATTTGATGAATTTGAGGAGTTATTTGTATGTGTGCATGTGTGTGATGGGTGTGTGTGTGTGTGTTGTGTGTGTGTGTACTGTGAACATCGCCAGACATTTAACTCATTCATCTTCCCAGATCATGTAAATTTTTATACCTTTTATTCTGTTTATTTGATAAAAATTTAAGCAACAATTAATAAAAGATTAACATGTCGAAAAAAGGAATGGAAATATACTTGTGTGCAAAATTAAGGATGAGAAGATGTCAATTTTAGGTAGAAAAAGTGCAATATTAAGAGAAAGATGTACAAGTGTGAAGAATTACGAGAGAAGATTAAATTACCAAATAGAATATGTACATGGATGCAAAATTTTCTTTTTGCTAGTGTGCTGTGTAGGATTCGCTCATCTAATGGGCACGCGCACATGACGAGGGCATTCATCTATGCGTCACCATGCATCTTGACTCAACTCATCTCGCCCCCAGTTGTCTTCGGTCTCATCTAGAATTTGTGTTAAATTTAAATTATTGGATAATGTGTACCTTGATCGGCTTTCTCCTGGATCGGCAGTTCAGCAGAGATTTGCATCTAGCCAACTTGGAATAGGTAAAGGAAAGTCATCCACGAGTTCCAATAGTTCAAGCGGGAAGTAGCGATCTTCAGCTCCGTCGGGAAATCGTTCGATAATTCAGACATGATATGGATGGTGAAGCTTAATGTTCATTGATCTATTGATCATAGACATTTTTACCTTGATCCGGTGTCGTGTATAAGTCAAGTCAAGTCAAGTCAAGTCTTTACGCACATAGGCGCTAGGCCATTACCATGAAAATGTGTGAATAAAACAATGTGAAAATACATAAATTGTCTAAATAGAAGAATATAATGAATAGAAAATATAAGATTAAAGACAATATTATTTTTGTGAATTGGCATTTGCCTGAAAAAGTTTCCATTGAGCATCAATGGAGTCCATGTCACGATACATTTTAATAACAAGTTTTTGGGTCTGTGGTGGGGAATTATGAAGTTTGTATTTGTTAATGAGCGGGATATCAGAACGGAGAACAACAGAATTTGCATATATAATATAATCATCATTTGTTTCCGATCGTTTTTTTATGCAGTCTTCGATTAACCTTGAGCGTTCCTTGCGTTGTTCAGGCGTCATTTCTTCCCGGATTCTGACTTCTTTGAATGTGCCCTCGCGGACCTTCGGCCTGTTGCGCAGCACGTGAATGGCAGCTCCTTGCGACGGCAGCTTCACTTTGATTGCCCGGTGGCGGTTCGGTTGACGTTTGCCGAGGCGGGTTACCGCCGCAGGCAGGCACGAGTCCAGTCCGCACTCATTGAGCACGTCCTGAACCCGCGCCACATCCTGTCGCGCCCTGTCCATAGGGCGCTCGGCATCGCTCTCCGGCATGCCGGTGAGCACCACAGTGCGTAGACGATCGTCGTCGTCCTGTTGTGCATGCTGATCAGTGAGCAGCTCGCCAGCCAGCTTGAGGAGGTCGACGACTTGGTGCATCAGCGCCTTGACGGGGTCGGGTAGAGCGGAGTTCTGCAGGGCGTTGAGGTCGAGTTGAGTGATGCCTTGGGCCAGACGGAGGCGCTTTTGGACGATATTGTTGGGGGAAGTCGATGGGGGATTTATCCGCTTCATAATATATTATATATTGGTAATCTCAAATTGGGTAATTAAACATTATAATAGTATGCCGCAACGCAAATGGCAAAAGGGCGAGGCAGGCGTCCGTAGGCCATTAGTGCATCTGCTCCTTGCTGGGTTAATCCTCCGACGGCGAATGATTTTTTGAAACCGTTTCTGTCTTCATAGGTAGTGCGTACAGTGCGTCCGTTCAGCTTAGCCATGACGAAAGCGCGATCGGCGGGATGGCGGAGTCGATCCCGAAGGGCCGAAACTTTGCATTTGAGGAGATGCGCGCATTTTTCGCTCACCAAAACCATTATTATTAATTAGCGCTAAAACAAAGATAAGAATGTGATTAGAGTAAAAAGTGAATGTGCGAAAGGAAGAATGATTGCATGAATGAATGAGCGAATAGGTCATGCGGAAAAAATTAGGCCACGCCCCTTTTTGCATGCTTACATCTGAAGTACACTTCCATCATTTTCCCGCATTCATTCCAATTTCACTCATTCAGTTTCAATCTTATATAAAATGAGCCCCCTTTCTCGCTTCCAAGTGCGCTCCGAAGAGGTCACCGATCTCCCTATTGAAGATGCTATACAAATTCATGAGCTGATGGACATCACTGAACCTACAGAAGTCATGTTTTTGGGCAAGGTTGAGGACCTCAAGTGCAACATTTATGAAGTGAATGTTTAAAAAAAAACCCGAACCAAAAATCCATTATAAATTGATAAAAAAAATCCAATTATATGAAAACAAATAAAATATTCATTAAAACTGATCAACGAATCCGAAATTTAGGCATGCCCGATCCGAAATGAGGATGCGATGGATTTGATCATTGTGCGTTTTCGTCCGCTCCTCGAAGAAGAGATCATGGAGATGAAAGATGAGGAGGAGGAGGAAACGGAAGAGGTGACGCGATCATCTCAGCCAAAGAAAAAGAACAGGAGCAAAAAGGTGAAGAACGAAGACCAGGAGAAGGAGGAAGAGGAGGAGGAGGAGGAAGAAGAAGAAGAACAGCCAATAAAGAAGAAGGCCAAGATTGGCAAAAAGGCAACGAAGGGTGAAAATTAATAGGAAGCAGATTCATTAAAAGATCGGAATAATCAATTAATTTTGCAATTTAATCGATCTATTTTTTCCGTTTTTCTAATGGTGGATAAAAAATGTAGNCCCCCCCCTTCCCCTCGGGGAAATGATTTATGAGTTTTTATCCCTTTGATCTTACCGCCAACGATTTCGAAATCCCGACCAAAGTGTTGGCTAATCGATAAAACCCTTTGATCTTGCCGCCTACCGATTTCCCGACCAAAACCCTTTGCTCTTATCAGTTATCACCAAAGGGCCCCAATAGGGGCGGTAAACCCCTTTGATCTTGCCGCCAATAGGTTTTGGTTACCCGAAACCTCGCTACCAAACCAGGTGGTTAACTACTTTCACGTGCTTTTAGTACTGACTACCTTATGCGTGTACTGTAATACTCGAGTACGGTACGTAACACTTGTATGTATTTTCACAAAATTTCCTGTAGTACATACACGAACTTCATGAAATACGTGCTGCATACTACTGGTTTTTTTAAATGACACGTGCTAACTAACGTACAGTAAGTATTTTTCACGTGTTTTTAATATGTGAATACACTACCTACTGGTACGTGACGCTTGTACGTATTTTCTCAAAATGTCGATCACTACTGGTACGTGACACTTGTATGTAAATCAGGGTTCCCAGCAGGTCTCGAGTAACCAAAAAAAGTACAAAGGACAAAAATTAAAGATTTTGGGGTCGAAAAAAGTACACTTCATAAAATTGTTAAATTTTTCATTCCATATTAGATAAATTCTTTTTTAAACAATTCTTCATATTCCAACATATTTATCTCTGCATTTTGTGACTGCATAAAGTACTACTGCGGTGATTAAACGACCCAATAGTCATTTGAAAAAATTCAAGGTGAAAATTAGGCACTTTTTTACTTTGTATCCGCTTTTTGACCTCCAAAATTTTGGGGTAAAATTTTTTATTGAAAAATGACTCCCCTGGGTAATTTTTGACGTTGAATCCAATTATGACTTCCGTTTTGACGCAATGCGTCATCTGACGTCATTTTTTGACGCTGACGTTGCAAAATTTATTTTTCATTTTTTACTAAAAATAGCTTTCCTATGGTAATTTTTGACGCTGAATCCAATTCTGATGTGCTGATGTCTATTTTGAATTTTTTAATTCGTTTGCAGGTTCTACATATATGCGGCATGCATCTCTTCTATGCACATATAATATGGTGTGCCACTATAAAAAGGACATTAGAATCGGATTCGGCGTTAAATTATCCTGACAAGAAAGCCATTTTTAATAAAAAGAAATAAATTTTTCAACGTCAGCGTCAAAAAATGACGTCAGATGACGCATTACGTCAATATGGACGTCAGAATCGGGTTCAGCGTCTAAAATTACCCCAAGGAAGTCTTTTCTGGAATAAAAAATGGAAAAAAATTTACCCCAAAATTTTGGGGGTCAAAAAGCGGATACAAAGTAAAAAAGTGCCGAAAATTATTGAAACGAAAATTTTATTTTCAAAATACAAAACACCAACGACGAAACATCGAAAAATGTGGAATTCGGTCTTTCGTGAACCTGCTGTTCTATAGTAACGCGTCAGAGACGCATAATACTCGTTTTCTCAGCGTTTTTTTGCACTGTCTTATTAGAACTTAGGATTTTCTCCACTATAGGGTCGATCGGTCAACCCAATAGTATATCAGGGGCGTAACCAGGAAAAATTTTCAGGGAGGGGGTAATTCCACCAGCCTTGGGGGAGGAAGTTTTTGAAAAATTCTGATGATTTTTAAAAGAAATCGGTCAATTTTCTTCAATTTTTCAAAAAATTCGCAACAGGGGCCCTATTGATTTTTTTGGTATTGGCATATTCGGGACATATTGCTTGGTCGCCAGAGCGAGATCAATTTGCAAAAAAATTTTGGTCGAGCGAAAACTTTGAAACGAAAAGTACAGTTTGGATCATAACTCAGTTCAACCGAAACCTAGAGAAACGAATTTGGTGTGAAAAGATAGCATTATAAATTAGCTATAAAATGAGCCTAAGTCCATCTGAATTGGTTCAGTCTAAAAAAAAGTTATGGCCAAAATAATCGTTCGTGCGAGCATTTTTTGGAAATTGGCCGATACGAGTGATCATTTTGGCCATAACTTTTTTTGGAATTGACCATTCGGATGGGCTTAGGCTTATTTTTTTAGCTAATTTTTTGCTCTATTTTTTGACACTAAGTTTGTTTCTCTAATAAGTTTTGTTTGAACCGAGTTATAATCCAAACTGTACTTTTCGTTTCAAAGTTTTCGCTCGACCAAAAATTTTTTGCAAATTGATCTCGCTCTGGCGACCAAGCAATACAATGTTTATCCAATCCATTGTGTGGGGAGGCCGGCGGTCCCGGCAGGGGCCGCCGGAGAAAATTTTGAAATTTTAGTCTTTTTTCTTTAAGAAATTGGTCGTTTTTGAAGACATTTTTATAAGAAAA
>LDKF01002942.1:4465-18222 GCA_001026735.1 Rotylenchulus reniformis | reverse complement strand
GTCTGCGGAAAATTGAGAAAATATTTCCTATGATTTCTTTAAAATACAAAATCTTTGTTTGTTTTAGATCTTTAAATATAAAGTTTGATTTTTTAGTCAACTGCATTTTTCACAGCCTCCCTATAATTGGAATTCAGGTTCCCAGCAGAGAACAATGTCTGAGTGCATGCCTTCTGGAGAAGGAGTTTGTGTGCCGATCCGTCAATTACAACTACGACACTTTTGCCTGCGAATTGAGCACGGAGGATCGGCGCTCAAAGCCCACCAATCTTCGGATGTCCGATCAGCCGGTCGATTACTACGACAACAACTGCTTGAACAGTCAGCGGTTTATTTGTCCAAATCAATTTCCATTGGAATTATTAAGGGCAAAATCGTTGTGGCCAACAGGGCGGCAATCTCATTTTCGTCAAGACCACTCAGTTCGAGATCAAATTTTATGACCACACACAGGTCCAAAAACGCATAGCTTTGGCCAATTTATAATCATTCTTTGAATTTTTTAAGTCTGTGGAACCGCAAGAATCCAATTGTCTGCAAAAGTGTTTGGACTCACTGAACACATTTTGCCGGTCGGTGGAATTCTCGCCCAACGAGAAGAATTGCATTGTCAGCGATGAGGACACTTTCTCGCGGGCCGACCAGCAGGTGGCCGTCCAAAGCAAGGACTATTATGAACCCATTTGTGTTGCTGGTAGACTGATCAGATTAAATTTTGCTCATCATTTGCGTTTTTTAGCTGATTTGAGTTCCTCCACTTGCCGTCAACAAGCGGCCTTCAATCGCTTCATCGGCGTTTCCATCGAGGGTCAGCCAGTGGCCAGTGCCCAGGGCGTCACGGTGTCCGACTGCATCTCGCTTTGCTTCCAAAACCTGAACTGCAAGTCCATCAACTACGACCGGACTCAGAGCACATGTCACATCTTTTCTACGGGACAAGTCAATGCGAATGTAAAAAAGAACCCGTCCTACGACTTTTATGAGTTCAACTGCGAGTCCCAATTTGGCGGAATGGCGTTGTGCACCAACGATGGAATCCGATTCATCGTCAACACCAAGGAGCCATACACGGTCAGTGCACACACTAACAAGATTGTCAAGGTTCATCAACTTCAAGGGTGCCATCTATGCGGCCGAAAAGTTCAGCACCTGTTCCCAAGTTGTGGAAAATGCCAAACAGATCTCCATCACGTTCCCACCCCCTAATGTGTCGCCCGCGTGTGGCACCACAATTAAGGTACTTACTTAGTTCACCCATTTTGACAATCAACTAATAAACACACAATTCTTTAAAAGGACGGAAAGCTGGAGGCCCTGGTGGTCGTTTCTTTGGATGGCGTGTTGCCACATCAAGTGACCACGGAGTGGGACCGTTTCTACCGAGTGTCTTGCGATGTGAACATGGACATTGATCGGATGGTGAGGACCAGCGTGGGCGGCCAGCAGGAGGCTGGCTTCGAAGGCACCGTCATGGTCACCACCATTTTCGAGACAAAGTTGTGAATGAAGGACGATGGGTTATTGATTTGCTGAGATCGATCAATTTGGTGGATTGACAGGGAAGCGGAGCCCCAAGTGCTGAACGTCGGAACACCGCCGCCGATCACTGCCGAACTGTCCTTCCTGGATGGGGACAACCAACCGCTGGAAAAGGCATCGATCGGAGATCCGTTGCATCTGGTGGTGACCAGTGAGCAGGCCGGACCCCACAACATGATGGTCACCGAATGCATCGCGACCCGAATGGGCGGCGAGGGCGAGCCAGTGCCCTTCACGATCATCGACAACGGGTAAAAACACTGCAAACGCCAGAGAATTGCCTGGACAAATATATTTTTATTGAAGTTGTCCACGCTATCCGGCTTTGGTTGGTCCGATGGAACAGGATTTCGACAAGAACCGACTGAAGGCGGAAATGAAGGCCTTCCGTCTTGACGGGTCCTACGACATTCAGATCCAGTGCACCGTCATGTTTTGTGCTGGCCCGAATGGATGTCCGCCGGTAATATTCCCTTTGGGGATCATGAATCTCATTTATTTATTTGCAGAGCAACTGCTTGGATTCGGGCACCAACGAGCTGTTCATGTCCCACGGACGACGGAAGCGAAGCATCAAAGCGTTGGAAGAAGAGCAACAGACGGCCGAGACCCTTTCCGCCATAATTCGCGTGCTGGCAGAGGGAGAGGGGGAGGACGAGGTGGAGCGCTTTTACAACAAGACAGGAAGTCACTCGTACTCCTACAGGTGAGCCTGTCATGATTTATAAGGGGAAGGTGGGATTCTTGAATTGGAAGGGTACTAATTGATTGGACTCATTCATTGTCAGGATTGCTGGAAATGGCAGCGGCTATCGCAGCCAACCCGGAAGAACTGCCCACGTACAGCAAGAGCGTCTGAACCATGATCTGATCTGCATGGCGGATTCGTGGTTTGTTTCCATGGTGGTCTCCATGTCGATGGTCAGTTGCATTTTGTGCCCGAATCGGTTAGAATTCTTTACTCTTTTAGGTTTGCCTGATGCTATCCGCCCTGATCGTCATCTGGGGATGCCATTCGCTGCGGAAACAAAAGCCTAAATTGCCGTTGTAATGGGGACATTGTCAAACACGCATCAACTTCAAGAATTCGATCTGTAACTCCAACGCCAAACACACATTCCTGGATCCTATCCCTCAACTTTTGCCAAAATTTACACCTTAATTATGCTATAGTAAACAATGGAAAATGTGTTCCTGGCGGCGCCCCGGACATGACTGCGTCAGATCCGGTGCCGCCAGTGAGGGATGAAAAGGACGTCGGCGTCCCGTCCAAGGCCTTGGTGGCCAGGGAAGTTAGGGTTCCGAGGGTGACCGGGATCGGGATCACCGTTTCCGGTGACCAAATCCCTTGGCCAGGCTTCGAGTGGGCGCTGGGCCCGTTTGGAACCCACCCTTGGCCGGCCAGCGAGTATTCGCCACCTTCCGGGAGTTTTCCCCCGCTTGAGGAGAGCATGAACACTCGGGTTCCCTCGTCCCCGACCTTTGCATCCGTTGCGCAATGGTTGGTGTGCTGTTCCGGTCCACTCCCAGTGGCCGACTTCACCAACTCTCCCAATGTGTTCGGGCGAGCGGTACTCAAGATTTGGGAAGGCAGGCTTCCGGTTCCCGGACCCGGTCCCATGCATGCATGGTTGGGGTCCGTAGTGGACCATAGTGCGGGGTCCTTTACAGGACATCCAGAATCTGACGCCAAAACCGACGTCGAGGTTACTTTAGTTCTTTCTGGCCTAAGGCCAACTTGAACGACTTGAGTTCCGGGGTTCAGCGCCCCGTCTACCCTCCCTTCCGGACTTACGCCCTTCCGGTTATATTGCTTGAAGACCGCGGCATATCCCTGCCGGTTGGGGGCCATAGCTGGCCAAGAGCCTTTAGTTCTTTCTGGCCTAAGGCCAACTTGGTAGACACGTCCGGGGCTCGATTCCCCGTTTGCAACCCCTTCCGGACTTCCGTCCTTCCGAGTGTACTGCTCGAACTCCGCGGCGTGTTCACGCCGGTAGGCGGTCATGGCTGACCAAAAGCTTTTTGTTTTTTCTGGCCTAAGGCCAACTTGAACGACTTCTCCATTCCCGCTTGGCGCCAAAGCACCGCGGTTGTGGCCAATGACGGCCAGTCCCCCGTCCTGGGCCAGCTCCGATCCACACAGGGAGGCTGTCCCACGCAGGGTTCCACACAGGGTTCCACGCAGGTTTCCACACAGGGCCTCCTCGGATGCTGCACGCAGGTTCGGTCGGCGCTGGCCGCCCATCGATCCACAATCGCGGTCGTTTGTCGTCATTGTCGTCGTTGAAGAGGAATTATTACGCAATAATTCTGGTCGGTGAAGACTGACTCTCCCGCCCTTTTTGGGGGTTTATAAGCATATTTCTCCCGCCCATTTTTGGGTGGGCGTGGGTTTGGAGGTGTGCTCTCGCGTGTCTTCACGTGTTCGCACACTCTCTCCCTTCTTTCCTTTTCTCTGCCCATTGAGCAGTTTCTCCTCGCCCATGCGAGTGTCTGCCCTTTCCAGCAGTTTCTGGAAGGGTGGAGAATGGTTTCTCTTCCCTCTCCTTTTCCCTTTGTCTTTCTCCCTTTTTTCCTTTCTCTCGCCCCTTGGACGATTTGTTTGTGCACGTTTGTGCACCAACGGACAAAACATCGCCACCGGCGATGTTTATCGCCGGTGCGCTTCCACCTTTTGAGCCCCGAAGGGCCACAATCGGTGTTCCCGGGGAGTGATGGGGTTATGCCCCATCACACCTCCCCCTTGGCGCGAAGCGCGTCCTCGCGCTTCCACCTTTTGAGCCCCGAAGGGCCATAGTGGTCCGTAGTGGAACATAGTGGAACACAGTGGAACGTAGTGGAACATAGTGTAACGTAGTGGAACATAGTGTACCATAGTACTTGGTACTGGCCAGAGGATGCCTGAAAGAGAGAGATTAGGGGTTCTTTTGTCTTTTCTGTGCTAAGCACAACTTAAGCGACGTGATTGAAGTATGGCCACTTCGGGCCGTGGTCGGCCATAGTGGTCCATAGTGTAAAGGCCTGTGGAAGCCTGAAAAGAGATGCAAGAGGGTCCTTTAGTTTTTTCTGTGCTAAGCACAACTTAAGCAATATTTGAAGTATGGCCACTTCGGGCCATAGTAGGCCATAGTGGTCCATAGTAAAAGGCCAGGGTAGGCCTGGTGAAGAAGTCTGCGAAACCTGCAGAAGGGTTCTTTAGTTTTTTCTGTGCTAAGCACAACTTAAACGATGTAGCTGTTTGACATGTAGCCCATGCCGGGCCATAGTGGACCGTAGTGGAACATAGTCGGAGGGCCTGTGGAAGCCCGAAAAAGTCTTTTAGTTTTTTCTGTACTAAGTACAACTTATATGGTGTAAAGATTCCTAAGGCCTAATGACCGTTGGGTTCTAACCCTGCCGTCCTCCCTTCCGGGAATCTGGGGATCAAATTACAGAACCAACAGACATATTGGCCATAGTGTCCTTAGTGTCCATAGTGAACATAATGTCCGTATTGAACACCTTGTCCGTAGCAATCATAGTGAACACATTGCCCGTAGCAATCATAGTGAACACATTGCCCGTAGCAATCATAGTGAACACATTGCCCGTAGCAACCACTGCTTCCACAGTGGTCACCGCGTTCATGGTGATCACTGAGAACTCAGCGACCGCCGATGCTGCTCCCGTCTTAGACGGTTCTGTCAGTCGAAGACTCTTGGTCCGCGAGCTGACGCTCCTTCTCTCCATCCAAGATCCTTCCCCGGGCGAGTGTTGGCTGTAAAAGCCGTGTTACCACGCCGTGGGTTCAAGAGTACTTGGGCTGGATCCGAGTAGACCAGTGGAATTACCGCTGGTTGCTCGTTCAGCCAGTCCAGGTAGTCCCGGTAGAGGTGTCCATCCACCGGTGGCGAGAACACCGTGGTCCGGTTCACGTATCTCCCGACAGCCGCCAAGGGCTTCGTGTCGGGATCCACGGATGTCTGGTCGAACTTTTCGTGCAACCAGTCCATGTTTCCGATCACGAATGTCGCTTCTTTCGCTCGGGTGAACGCCACCGTTGCGATCTGCGCATCGTGAACGAATTCCCTGACCTCCTGTTTCCCAGGTGGTGGTCCACCGGAGGCGGTTCGTGTCGTGATCAGGATCACGAAGTCTGCTTCCTGTCCGATGTACGCATGGACAGTTCGGGCTTCCAGCTGGCACTGATCTGGGGGAAGGTCCGGTTCGGCTGCACGCAGCCTCGCCATCGCTTCCTCCATTTTTCGCGCAGTGCCGGTGTAGAAACACACCACAGTCACCGATGCCTGAGGCACCCGCTTTCTCAGCATCTTCAGGATGGACTCAGCCATCAGCTCCTGTTCGGGGTTGGACCAAGAGGTGCCAGCCGCCGGTTCCTCCGCATCCGTCAGATGGATCAGAGTGATTGGGATTTGCAGAGAGTTCACCGGGACACGGTGGGTTTCCACCATGGTCCGGATGTTCTCTTCCCCGAAGCCATGTTCCACCTTCTCGTCATAGAAGGCGTATCTGATGACCGGGACCATGTCCTTGTGGAATCGATATACCTTCCGCAGGGACATGGTTTTGTTCTTGAGCCAACGGTCAAAGAATTCCGCCACTGAGTGCAGTGCGAATTTGTACCGCTCCCATTCCGCCCAGTCATGGTGCACATAGGGTGGCAATTGACGGACGTCACCGGTCACGATCAGCTGCTCGATTCCGGTGGCCCAGACCAAGTTCTGGACGTCCACCATTCGTACCATTTGGCACTCATCAACCATCAACAGGTTGAAGTACACGAGCAGCTTGGTCAGCTGTTGCGCTTTCGCAACCGTGCAGACCACGATGTTTGATGTCCGCCTGCCGAGACAGGACCAGTCTGGTCATTTTGTCATCGTCAGTCAGATCTCCCGGATAATCGGTTTTGTTCCTGACATAGTGACGGCAGTTTTCCAACTGCGCGTCCGTCAGTGCCGACGCGTCCAATTCCTCCTCCTCCCGGCGGCGGATCAGTTCCTTCACATGTGCCACAACCCCAATCTTGTTGAGGAGGGCCTGATTTGTCCGCGGACCGAATTCCCGAGCATGCTCGGAAATAACGGAGTGTGTCGACTGAATGGCCAAGATGGATGGCACCACCTTGTCGTCCGAGTCAGAGATGCCCTTGGCCCGGCAAATTTCCTCGGCCAAGTGCATGGCGGCTAAGTTGGTGACTGCCACACCCAGGATTCCTTCCTTAGGTCGGGCTTTCCCCATATTCTGGGTTATTTCACCGAGCAGTCTGGTTTTACCAGAGCCGGCTGGTGCCTGGACAAAGATGCCAGGGTGCAAGCCATCTACCGACCCATAGATGGCCAGTTTCTGCTCTATGTTCATGAATGGGTCCGCACATAGCGAATCCCATTGTTCCAACCGCTCCTGAGCACGGATGTCTCTGCCGCACTCGAATTGCGGCACACAGTTGGCCAAGTAATCCCGCCGACCTGCTTGGTCAGTCGGTACGGTGGCGTAGCCATGCTCGCCTTCAAGCCAGTCCAACGGAGGCTTGTGAAATTTCGGGCAATCGCCCAAGGTCCTCGGAACGTCACGGTTAGCCACCGTGAGTTCGGTCGAGTCTTTCACATCTGTGGTGGGGATGAGGGTGCAGAGCAATTCCTCTCGCATGGAGCGGAAGCCCACCAACTCTTGTTCCACCGCCAGATGTGGCAACGGGCAACTCGCAAGGAGTGTGATCCGTTCCTCCAGGCCCGTGGCCTGTTCATCGATGGTGATTCGGAGCTTTTTTCGTTGTGGCCACTTGGAGTTGAGCCACTCCAGCTCTTCATTCGCAGCCATCGGCTCCTCCTCTCCCACCAGTTCCCCGTCTTCCACGAGTTCATCATCCATCCTCAGGAGGTTCGCCATGTCATGCCCCAGCTGGTGCACGGATGGATTACCTTCCTGGTCCACGCCTTCCGGACTGTCCTCCTCTCTTCGTCCCCATCGTTCCACGATGCGACGAAACCGAATAGATTGGATTTGTCCATCTGGCGCCACCAACGCTTGGGTGACGATGCGGAACATGGGTGTCCATGATTCACCACGTTTCCACTCCAGCCGGCCAATGGCCCCTGGCTGGAGGTACCGCAGACACGAGGTGAGGTCCCGATTGGACGGATTGGGGTGAGTCCAGACCGGGGTGAAGGTGTAATCCCGGTTTTCTCCAATTCTGGAGATCACCCCCGGCACCTTCACTCTCCTCATGTCATGGACAATCTTCAGGCGTTCGCCTGCTGAGGCGGCGGTGTTCGCCATTCTGATCACTTCAAAATCTCCTCGGAACGAGTCAGGGGTGTGATTCCCCAATCCGAGTCCCTGATTGCGCTCCAGGACATCCCTGGTTTCTTGTGGCAATCGTTCCATCCACATGAGGACGCACACGCCAGTTTCCGCCGGTACAGCGTATTTAGTCCAGGTCGCAGGGACCACCAGATCCCCGATATACAGGGTTTGGTTCTTTTGTGTCCCATATGCATGGATCCACACGAACTGCCCTTCCAGCGGTGGGTGAAGGAACCCGCCGCTGTGTGAGTTGTCCAGAATGTGGGCGTTCTTGGCCGAGCCACCCTTCTGGAAGTGTAGCGAAGCGAACTCCGCTTCCCATCGGAACTTGTTCTTCGATGGTCTGGGTTGTTCTAGCAAGCTGACCACGGCCACCTGTTCGAACTGTTTCAGCGTCGAGTTTCTGAACTTGCTGAAGACCAGGGCCGCACAGCTAGGTACGATGACCTTTTTCTGCGGGTCCACGAAATATCCACGGGGATCAGAGCTCCCCGGTTGGAACACGCGTGCGGTGCCATTCGCGTTGACCAAAAGGCCAAACTCGTCGACCGTGACGATGTCTCCAACCAGCAGCTCTTGAGCTGCTTCTGGTTGTTCTTTGAATCCGAATTGCAAAAAGAGCGGGAAGTGCTGTGTAAGCACGGCCGGCTTCGGATCATATAGGATTCCGATGGCCACATCCCCAACTCTTTTGCCAATGTAGTACCTTGAAGGTCTGTAATCCTCTGGCATCCTGTATGACAGGTCCAGAGTTGCCTCAAAGCCAAGTGCACGCTGACGGGTCAGTGCCCCGTACTGTTGTGCCGGCTTGCTTTTGCCACTATCACTGGCGGATGATCGGGCTTGCCCGGCTGATCCGCCAGATTGGCTGCTTCCTCGGCCCTTTGGCAAAAAGCCTCCGCCACGAGTTTTCCCACTGCTCCCCGCTCCAGGGCTGGGAGGTGGTTGCTCGTCATCCCTCTTCTTCTGTGCTTGCACTCGGCAGGTTTCTGCCTGATGTTTTGCACCTCTTCCTCCCCTTCTTTGGGAAGTTCCCCCTCGTCGTGTGCTGCGCGAGCTGTCACGACTTGTTGTACCCCGTGAAGGGCTGTCCCATCCGCTGCTCATGGTTCCCCACTCTTGGTGGGTTGTGGCCGGTCCCGACAAGCCAAAAGTGCTCGGTTGTTGGACTGGCTCCGGTTTGGGCGGTTTCGCCACTACAGCCGGCTGTTGGTACATCCTGGATGCTAATTGTCCAACCAGTTCGCTCGGGGCGCTGCGCAAGAAGTCACGTTCACCTCTGGCCAGGCGGCCAAGGAGCTCATGCATCACATGTTCTCGCATGCTGTCCGTGACTTCGGGCGGGCCTGTGGAAGCGGATGAGCTTGGCATCCTATTCCTTGCTTCTGCTTCCACCACTGCGTCCAGATTGCTAGCCCCTACAGCGTACTGCTCGGCCAGGTCGGACTGGGTGCTCGCGCTCGGCGTTTGCCGGCGTTTCGGCTGATCACGGGAGTTCTGACGGCTGTACGCATGGTCAGCCGCAGATCTCTTCCGTCCGCCTTGGCTTCCCCCAAAATCGGAATATTTCGACGGGGTTTGCGGCTCCTCCGCCTTTTTGGCGTCCGCCTCTTGGCGTTCCCTGAATTTTCGCAGGAATTCCTGCCTTGCTTTTTCGGCCGCCTTTTTTCCCGCAGCTTTGCCAGCCTTGAACATTTGTCCATGGTCGCGGCAATTCTCAATGGTGTGATTTCCGATGCGTTTGCAAAAATCGCACCATTGTGTGTTGCGGGCAACTTCATCATCAGATTTCTGACGACGAGGTTCCGGCGTTTTCTCGCGCTTAGGCTGGCGCATGGACTGACCTCCTCGGCCTCTTGGACCGATCCCACCCCTGGGTGGTTTGAACTGCTTGGACTCTGGCCTTTTGGCCTTGTCCTCACGGTATGCCCCTGTTTTCAGGGTTTCCTGAATGGCCTCGGCCATGTCATCCATCCGTGGGAGGTTGTCCCCGGCCTGTTTGATGAAGTCAAAAGCTACATCGATTTGTTTTTCTTCCAGATCTTTTGATCGTTTCCTTTGGGCGGTGACACCCTGGTCTGTTGATCCTGAAGACCCTTGGGTCTGATCACCAGCATTCGGGGTGTTGAACTTCCCGAAGATCTTGTCAAGCCGTTGCTTGACTACCGGCTGTACCGGCGGTACAGCCGCTCCTCCGCACATTTGACGGAGTTTTTCCAAGTGTGCGTTCGCCTCTGCCCGCTTGCGGGCTTTAGCTTGCTCATCCGTTTCCGGTGCAGGTTCCTGATGGTCATCCACTCCCATCTGTTCCTGCACCTGCTGGTGCTGCTTCTTCTCCACCGTCCCATCCGGGGTTGGGGGAGGCATCAGGATCTGCTTCAGCTTGACGGTGTCTTGCTTCAGCCGTTCCTGTTCGCTGATCTCCACCACCGAGGCTCCGTCCTCTTCGGACACTTCCTCGTCCTCCGTGGATTCTTCCTCGTCCTCCTCGAGGACGTCCTCTTCCATGCTGCTGCCGTCAGCGCATGTTCGGTCATCACCACTGGACTGTGACTGATCGTCACCAGCAGTGCCAGTTCCGGTTCCGGTGGTTTCACCGGTTCCATGTTCCTCATCCGGATTTTCCGGTTGAGTTTTGGAGTTTTGCTTCCTTTCACTCATTGCGAGTAGATTGGATTGTTCTTTAGTTTTTTCTGCACTAAGTGCAACTTAGACAATGGGTTTTTGCTTTTGTTTTTTCTGCACTAAGTGCAACTTAAAAAAATTTTATTCGCTTTGTGCGCTTGAAGAAGGTTGTTGAAGATCGCTCAAATCGTATAGATTTGTTGGTCAGAAGACTGAAGAATGGCTTCCTTCCCTTCGCCTTTTATATGCGAAGGTTGTGCACTGCCTGGAGACAGACAGTGTTACTCTGACGAGAGAGTGTGGTCGGCCATTGCAAAGAGCCCGCAGAGAGTCAGAGAAATGGAAGAGAGTGTGTCAAACATTCTCATCATTTCTCTGCGTCTCTGCCCTTCCTCGCTGCCTGCTGCTGGCATACGGTGGCCAGCGCAGCGAATGTAAATTTCCCGCCAATTCAAATTTTGAATGAGCGGCCATTTATGCAATGTATTGCATATTTTACTGTATTTCGCCATGTTAAGCAGATTTCTGCTTACCATGGGCTAAAATTATCCCAAGTATGAAAAATTGAGGCAATCTTGCCACGAAAATTCTTAACTTGGTATTTTTGTCCAGCACTTGTCTGTTTTGGGCTATTTCATGGTCACGCCATGAAATACCTCCCCCTTGGCGCAAAACTTGGCCGGGGTTTTTCAGTAGGGTTGGTAGTCCCGGAAATGGGCCGGTTTTTTGACCGCTCGACCGGTCCTGGTCCTAACCAAGATTTCTTGGTTTTCCCGGGATCTAACCGGTTCATTTTGGAAGGGAATAGGGTCCCTTCTGCGTCCTGGTACTGTGATCACCACATTTTGTGGCTGATCACCCAGTTCCTCGCCGAGTTGTTGGTCCACGGCGTTTTCGCCGTCAAACTCCGGCATGGCGGTCCCTGGTTCATCTCCAGGTACATCTTGAACTTCCTGGTCCATGTTTTCATGGTCCAGTGCCCGAAATTGCTTTATCTGGTTGACGTGGACTCTTTTTGCCTCCTCGTCCGGTTTTTCGACCGGGACAATGTGGCAATGGAGTCCATCGTCCTCCATTTGTCGGACCCGGAAAATTCCGGTCCAAAATGGTCTAAATTTCTGGAATTCTCCGACTTTTAGTCGGTAGTTCCGAAAAGTGACCAAATCTCCCAGTTTGATGGTCACGGGTCTTGCCCGCCGGTCAAACTGGTCGGCCATTTTTAGGGCATTTGCCCAGGCAGTTTCCTCCGCTGTTCTCCAGGCTTTCGCCATGTTCAGCGTGAGTTCCTCACGAAAATCCCCAACAGCCCAGGTGTGTCCCTGGGGAATCGGGTAGAGTGCCTGATCTGCCGGCAGGATCGGGTCCCGTCCGAACATCAGGTAAAACGGGGATTCCCCCGTCATGTCATTGACCGCCGTGTTGTAGCAGTACGCGGCTGCTGACAACAGGACGTCAAAGTTCTCTCCTTGTTCCCTGGTCAGTTTTGCGATTATATCGCGCCAGGTTCGAAATGATCTCTCCACGACACCGTTACCCTCTGAGTGATACGGTGTGCAGAAGACCTTCCGGGTATTCAGATCCCGGCACAAATCCTGAAATGAGTCCGCCCTGAACGTCTTGGCATTGTCTGACAAGAGTTCCATGGGGGCACCAAATTTCAGTACCAACTCGTTCACGAACAGTCTTGCAACTGTCGCGGCTCTCGCGTCCGGTGCAGGCACCGAGATCATGAACTTCGTGAAGCAATCGATGAAGTTCACGATATATTTGTTTCCGCGCGCCGTGGGCGGCATGGGTCCGCAAAGGTCCACCGCCACTCGCTGCATTACCGTCGTGTAATGCATCGGCCGGAGGGGTGCCTTTGGTTGGGCCTTTTTTCGAAGTTGGCACTCCGGGCATCCCTTGATCCATTTCACAAAGTCCTGCATTTTGCGGTACCATGTGAAAGGTCGAGATTTTCTGAGACTTTTGGCAAGCCAAAAGTGTCCACCGCCCATTTCTGAGCTGTGTACAAGGTCGAACACCCATTTTTGTAGGTGACATGGCACGACCACTTGGGAGAATTCTCTCCCATCCTTAGTCTGGATATGGACTTTGATGATTCCATCGTCCATGATCCTGGTGTCTTGGTTCATCAACCAGAACACTTCCTTCGGGATGTCCTCCTGGTTTCCGGGTAAGGTTTCTTCACCCGTGAAACAGGCGGCAAACATCCTGAGTGCCGGGTCTTCCCGCTGTTCTTTGGCCACGTCGAACCTGTTAAAGGTTTCTCGTGCCATTGCCAAGAACAGGCGGTCTTCCTCGTCTTCCTGAGACTCCAAACTGGAGCTGGAAACGGTTCTTGCGTCGAGAACAGGAAAACACCTTGGGAATTCCATTATGTCCTCGAGTTCCTCTGGAGATGGTTCCCCAGGTTCAATTCTTGAAAGAGCATCCGCAACCGTGTTGCGTTTTCCGTCGATGTGCTCAATACTGACATTGTCATAGCTCATGAGTTCCATGAACCATCTTGACAGTATTGGCGCCACCTCCCTGTTCCTGGCCAGGAAGGTCAACGGCTTGTGATCAGTGTGAACGATGGTCTGTTGGCCATAAATGTACATAATGTACTGGCGCAAAGCCCAAATGATCGCACCGAGTTCCAGCTTTACTGGCGCCCAACTTCGCTCATTCTCGGCCAAAGTTCGACTGGCAAACGAGATTGCCCTGTAATCCCGAACTTGGTCGTCCCATTGCATGAGCGACGATCCCATGCCAATGGTTGAAGCGTCCACAAAAATGTGAAACGCCTTTGAGTAATCGGGGAAGGTCAGGATCGGTGGCTCTGTCAGCCGCTTCTTGACCTCCTCGAATGCTCGTTGTTGATCCGCACCCCAGGAGAACTTGTTCTCCTTGTGAGTGAGTACTTGTAACGGATTCACCAATTTGGTAAAGTTCAGGATGTACTTCCTGAAAAATCCGGCCATTCCGAGAAAGCTCATGACTTCCTTGGCATTCTTTGGCCTCGGAAAGTCCTGGATCGCTTTCACGTTCTCCGCCGATGGCGAGTAGCCTTTCTGCGAAACTTCATGTCCCAGAAATTTTATAGATTTCCGGAAGAATTCGCATTTCTTTGGGGAAAGTTTCAGGTCAAAGGCCCTCCAAGACTTTCCTAATGTCCGCCAGGTGGTCCTCGAACCGCGGGGACTTAGTTGAAATCAGGATATCATCGACGTATGCTATAGCATTCTCGTCGAGTCCTGTTAAGACTTGGGCCATAGCCCGGGCAAACATGCTCGTGGCATTTTTTA
>LDKF01002941.1:0-16356 GCA_001026735.1 Rotylenchulus reniformis | reverse complement strand
CAGTATTCAGATCGCAATTTAACCCATCCTATCTTGTAGAGCACCCTCACAAAGTATCGTATATTTTTGGCTTTTTTGGTCCGCTAACGTAGTGAGGGGTAGAAAATTCTTTTTTAAAAATAAACGGTCGCTCATTCACGCGGTTCATTCGCCCTTTGGGATGGCGTCGATCGTACCATGTAAAACCACTATAATCTAGTGGGCCATAAAAACGGTTGGAAATTAATTTGTAAGATAAAATAATGAATATAAATCAGGAAATAGTCATAGTCATCAATTATTATTCTACACCTGAAAGATGGATATTATCATAGACGGATGATCCGCGTGGATGAACGACCGTTTGTTTAATATTCAAATCGATTTTTCTACTATTCACTATTTGTGCGGGCCAAAAAAGCCAAAATATACGATGCTTTGTGAGGGTGCTCTACAAGATAGGATGGGTTAAATTGCGATCTGAATACTGGCACCTCGATATGTTCCCTTGTAAGACTTATCATTTATTAAATACTAAGTTTTAACTTGAGTAAAGTTTGATAAAATCTTAGGTTTTCACTCGATGATTTAATAAATCTGCCCCGGATTTAGCACCCTCGAAAACCCTGTAGTGATTGATGTGAGATCGTGAATAAGATTTTCAGGAATTTTTTTTATCGTTCTTTGCTTGTTTTATGGCATTTGTTTTAGGAGGTATACAAAATTCGCAACTTTTAGAGACTCTTTATTCAGGAAGCCGCCGATTCGCCATCGAAATTTAAATTCATTTTTGATGCTCTATATAATAATGATTCGAATATTATGAAGTTTTGAAGTGATTAACCATAATTCCCTTCTATCCGATTTCCAAAATTTCATCTCCAAATATTTTTTAGATGGATTCTTGGGTTCAATAAAATCAAAAATTTTATATTAAAGGTATGCCCGGGATATGTTGCGGGCGGACAGCACATGTGCGCGAGCCCAGTGCACGCATCTCTGTGTGGAGTTGCCCGCAAACGGGTTCCGCTGTTTGTGTCCCGACAATGTGACCCAGTCCGAGGACGGATCGTGTCGGTCGGTGCGGATAGCGGAATTGCCGGTAAGTATTTTTTCTGTATGGGTTACAATAAGAGGGACAATGTGCTAGATTTTAGGGTTATGCAGGATTTTCGTGCAGGATTAATCCGGGCATTATAAATCCTGCGCGAGATAAATCCTGCAAATTATGCATCAGGATCCTTGCACTTTTCATACTCTGTATCTTGCATCTTGTCCTACATTTCGAAAATTCCGGTCTCTGCACAATTCAATAAGTAGCATAGGTAGTTTCTAAAATCGAAAAGATACCATTGAACTTTCACCGTTGAGATGACAAGATTACAATTCTAATAATCAAAGCCCCATAAATTATGATCTCTCAATAATTGAGATTCGGGAACTTTTGGCACATCATAATACAACTCTGGTCTGAAAATTATTTGTTTTCAGATGCCCAAGCAATGCGCATGTGAGAATGGCGGCATTTGTCAGCTGGATGGCACTTGCCATTGCGGCGAGTTTGAGGGCGAAACCTGCAAGAAGCCATCCTCTGTTACGCGACAACTGATCGGCAGACTCGGTGAGACTGTACATTATATTTTATACATATTTTTAAACGATTAGGCCAATTAATTACTGTAGAAAGCCGAAAGGGAATTTCTGTATGGATCCAGATTTCTGGCCAGAACTCGGGATTACCTGGAATCGGTCCCCTGGGTGTTGAAAACCCAAATAAATGGCATCGCTAAAAATTACCACTGGGTTCGGGCCCAGAGAAACAGAAACCCAGAAAAGAACTCAGTTCTGAGCCATCTCCGGTCTCTACAATTAACTATGCTAGTAATTAGCGCTGAGATCTATAAAGCCTCGAAAATGGCATAATGCTTTTTTGAAACCCGTAAAATCGCTTAAATTGCTATTCCCACTCCCAATTGTTTTTCTTCCAACAGGCAACGGTGCCTACTACGCCCTGCTGTTGATGTTCTCCATGCTGGTGTGCCTTGGTGTGCTCACCGTGCTCGCCATGCTGATCTACAAGAAGAAGATCCTGATGGACAAGAAGCGGCAGGCACTGGGCGACGGGGGATCATCCACCTTGGGCGCCTCCGTGGTGTCCTTCCATGGCAACGTGATCTCCTTCAGCAACCCGGTGATGGACGAGCGCCGGCTGCGCCAGAGCACGGTACGGGGGATCACTTTTGAAACAGGATGTATGTATGTAGTAGGGGATTCGAAATTCACTTTTCCGAGACTCAAGAAACAAGATCGAGACCGAGAGTTGACCTCGACCATTTTTTACATATTTTTTTGGTTCTTGGCCCATCCTCTAAAATTGCCACTGAGAAGTGAGAATTTAAAAAAAAATTGCAAAAAATCCGACAAAAAATGATGAATTTGTTTAATAAAAATCTATTAAGTCCCCGCTTAGGAGCAGCCGAAATTCATTCAAAAATGCCAGAATATCCCAATGTTAAAAGTTTCGTTTTCCGAGACTCAAGATCCGAGACCGAAACCAGAGACTCAGAAAACCCGAAAAATCTCGACTCGAGAGTAGAGATCGAAATTCTCGAACAGCACTATATTTGAAGTTTTATTATCAAAAAAAAAACTAAAAAATATATATACATACCATGCTGCAACAAAAATCATTTATTTTAATAATTTATTTTGTTTATTCGAAATAATTCCAGTCCTCCATCGGCTCTGACGAGATCCAGAATGCGCCCAAATTCCCGGAGAGTCGGGAGTTGCAGGACATGCACACCACCACCTTCTCCAACCCGGTCTACGACCATGGCGACGCGATGAGCTATGACGAGGGGCCGGTTAAAGCGGACGACGGACACAACAAATTTGAGACCATTGAAACGGGAAAAATGTGAGAGAAATTCAGTGATTTTTGAAAATGATAATAGTAAAAACCATGGGTTCGAAATCAAAATAAAAAAGTTGCAATAAACAGATCACTCAAGAAGTGCCGAAATGTGGCCATTATTCCTACTGAAAATAATTGTGGAAATCTGAAAAAGTTCCGGAAACCTGGAAAAGTTTTAAATCTACTGCAAGTTAGGCCTTATTTCGGGTTTTTCGAGAATTTCGAATTTTGCTCAGAAATCCGAAAAATTTCTATAACGAAAAAGGTACAAAAATTTCTTTTTATATTTTTTGGGTTATGGTCTTGTTCGTTTAAAAAAATTCGGGCGACTAATGGCCACATTTTTGGCATGGGAATCGATATATAATTCATGTTTGTATAATATCTCTAAATATAATTGAAATGAATACAAGATTCATATTCGCCATTAAAGTTCAACAGGACCCTAGTATGTGTTTTATAGGTATTACCTATATTGATCTACTGGGTTCCGCTTATTCGTCCTAAAAACAGTACCGAACTAATAAGTGCAAGTATCGCACGTATTTTCTATGCAGTTTTGGTACTGTATGCTGGTACACCCAGACTACTATTACTCGGTTATAGTACTGATTTTGGTGCTAGGTCATTTCCTGAAAATCGGCAAAAATGGGCGTTTCCTGAAAATCGGCAAAAATGGGCGTTTCCTGAAAATCGGCAAAAATGGGCGTTTCCTGAAAATCGGCAAAAATGGGCGTTTCCTGAAAATCGGCAAAAATGGGCGTTTCCTGAAAATCGGCAAAANTTTCAATTTTTCCCTTAATCACTCGAGGGTTTTAAAAAATTACTCTAAAATACCCATCCTTATAAATTGTTATTTTTTAAAAAAACAGGCTAGCTTTTCTTCTTTTTTTAATTTTTTTTTCTCAACATCTAATTTTAAAAAATTAATTTCTACGAAATTTGAGACTTTAATTGCCGTAGGGCAAAAAGTTAGAGTTCAAGCTCGATCAATTGAACCTTTCGGAGTCGTTGATTTTAATATATTATTTTTCAAAAAATCTTACAAAGAATAATTGAACAAATAATGAAAACTTGATTGGTTTTAAAATTTTTTGAATTTAATTTTCCATGGTCTTGAACATTGTAAATATTAATTAATCAGGATTAAAATTATTTATTTATATTTTCAATTTTCATCTTATATTTATGTTTTTTACAATTTAAGTAGTCGTTTCGTCTTTAATCATTTAGTAATAGAAATTTTGTTAGATATAAAAAAGGATTTTGCCGATTTTCAGGAATCGCCCTTTTTTGCCGATTTTCAGGAAACGCCCTTTTTTGCCGATTTTCAGGAAACGCCCATTTTTGCTGATTTTCAGGAAACGCCCCTCTGTTGAAGACAAAAAATCAATATTGCCGATTTTCAGGAAACGACCCACCACGACTGATTTTCACAAAATTCTGAACTCTATTCTCTAGCGATAAATTCGACGATTATTTCTATTTTTATAAATTTTTTATAACGAAATTCTCTTACACATAAAAAATAATTTTATTACAGCAACCCAGTGTACGAGGCCAACAACCAATAATGATGATAATGCACAATTTTTGTCATCCTCCTGCTGTAAATAGAAATTTCCCAAAATGTGATCATATATGGGTCCAAATCTAAAAATTGATATTTGTTTTTGTATTTTCTATTGTATTCCTCATTTTTTACAATTTGAGATAAATGTTGAATTTTGAAAAACACAGGGATCGATGTAATATCATAAATTTCATGAAAATTTTTGTTGGGAAATTTTTTTCCTCTAAAAGTCGTAGATACATACCGTCCCTGACCGTGACCCACCCACTCCTCGATTCTGGACGGTGCTGGCGTGTTTGTAAAAAACCGCCAATGTTTATTATTGCTTTTTTTATTGATTTATTTTTTAATTAATTATTCAAAAAATTGCGGTACTTATTTGGTTTACGTTTTTCTTTAAAAAATTCAAAAAAATTTTTCCTCGTAAATTCATCTAAAAATGCTTCTTTAGGTAATTTTCGACGCTGAATTCGAATCTGAAGTCCATTTTGACGTAATGCGTCATCTGACGTCACTTTTTGACGCTTACGTTAAAAATTTTCGAAAATACTTTTTCCATTTAATAATTTTCGACGCTGATTCCGATCCTGACGTCCCTTTTGACGTAACGTGTCATCTGACTTCCAGCGACAAAGTTGTGCAGAATTTTATGCTCTATCTTCTGATATTTTTAGTTTTTCGAAATTCGAACAAAAAGTTCGAAATTTTTTCAAAAAATGGAAAAATAGGGTATTTCACTAAAATTTCGAACTTTTTGTTCGAAGTTCGAAAAACTAAAAATATCAGAAGATAGAGCATAAAATTCTGCACAACTTTGTCGCTGTAAGTTTTTGTCTAACAAGTCTAACAAAAAAAGTTTTTAGGGAACATATTGGGGTTCGATATTTTTTGCGAAACGCCCATTTTGATATTTTTTACAAAACGACCCAGCACCCTCCATTATACTCCAACTTCATTTTATTACGCTTATTTGCAATATTCTGTTGCTTTTTGCTGTTAAAAAAGATGAAAATCAGTAAGGTAAAATACATTTAAAATAAAATACTGATAGATTTTTAACATATTTAAAATTTTTTTCATTGTTTACTTAATTGTTTAATTCTTATACTTAATTAGTAATAATCGTTGGGGCAGAACCGCCCCTTGATATTGGGACCGAACATATTTGGGGCCGAATCGGAACGACTCGATCCGGGGTGAGCCCGGTCTATGGCCACTAAAATGTCATAACTGGCGAATTTTTTTTTGAATTTTTAAACTATTTTATAACAGGCCCCAATTTATTCAAGCTTTTTTGAATGCCACTTTTGGGAAGGGTGAAGGTAGGTTATTATGCCATAAAGAAATGTGGAAAAAATTAAATTATTTTATTAGGGATGGGGTGAGGAATAATTTCATTATAGTTGATTAAAAGAAGTAGGTAATTATTTTTTTCGATTTTCGATTTATTCGGCAATATCAATAAATGAAAAAACAATAATTTTGAACTCAGGAATCAGGGAAGGGAAACCGTTGAAAATTACTAAATTTTCCCGGATAAAAACCCTGCTACAGTGTGAATTTATTTAATGATTTAACAAGATATTCCGCCAAATTCAAAATCCAATTCGTCCTTCAAAATGACCACCGGCGGGCTTACGCAGTTTGCCTTCAGCCTAACGCCTGTTGGAATAAAACAAGATTGACATTACAGATTGGACAACATAATTAGGGAATAAACTAAATGCCATAGGCTGGCAACAAATAATTTGTACAAATAAAAATTATCATATATTTTTTGGTTTTAAAATCAAATCTAGTCAAAAAAGAGATGGTTTTTTAAATAACATAAATCAATAGGATTAAAAAATTCAAAATGAACTAGTATATATATGTGCCTGATGATGTTGTTTTTTACAGAAATTTTTGCCCTGATAAAAGGTTGGGAAAAAATCCCGCATGTAGTCTAGGTCAAAAAATGGCAAATCGAGTTTTCGGGTTTAAACCGTATTTTTTTAGTAGGAAATAGGTCTGTTTATACCCCCGTCAAAATTATACTCACATTGATTTATGAGTAGTCTTTTTTAAATTCTCTCTTTTTTGACTAGAGTAAATTTTAAAACCCAAAAATTATTTGTTAATTTTTATACAAAATTTTTTTTCCAATTTTATCATTTTCCGGAATTTCGGGGCCCGAGTAAATTGAAAATCGCAATTTCGGTGACAAAAATGACCGAAAATCGATCATATCACACTGCTGTTTGGGATGGCTAAGATTTCTGCAGTTGCATTTAATGTTCATAAATTCGCAACTGACCACGCAGACGTTAGCAAGGACCAAACAATCATGGCACTCGGCTGTACAGGATTTGCCGGTTTTGTCGCCGACATCACACTTGTCACCACTGGAAACGCATTCGCATAAGGTGTTGCAGTCTGTGCCGCCGAATACACACACATTCGCTCCAATGATTGGGCAAGAAGCCTCGGCACCATGGGGCACCATGATAGTCGCGATCAGCAGAAGCACAAAGAGCATCGGGACAGCCATTTTTTGAAGAGCCATGGTTTGGTTTTAGAATGGAATGGTAGTAAAGGTTAATCTGCTGGAAAAAAACAAATAATGCCAAAATATGTTCAAAACTGTTGTTAAAAAATATTTTTATTTAAAAATAAGTAGATAAATTATATTAAAAGCGAAATAAGACATATGTGAGTAAGTATTAACATTAAAAGTTTGCTAAAATTAACAAAATAATTATTTTCCCAGGGAAAATAAAAAATTGTATAACGCAATTTGTTGTAGAATAAGATTTTCTTGAAATAATTAAAATCTTTTTTTCTGACATTTTCGAATTTTCATCCATCCCACTTATTATTTTTCCATCTATATTAGAATTAAAAAAATGTGATTTTACAGGTTTATTCATTCAAAAATTGTAAATAAAAAGGTCCGCCGAAGAACAATAGCATTTATTGATTTTTATATGGTCGTTTAAGGTATAATTATGGTACTAGAACATTAAAAATAAAAATGGCCTAAAGGAATAAAAAATCTATAATTTTGACAAATAAGTATCCCTCGAAAACTTCGTAACTTAGAATGGAATAAATTCAATCGGTAAAATTATAGAAAATTATTTTTTGTAAAAGAATTATCATTTTTAAGAGAAAACCTGCAAAAATTTGCCTTTCTGAACCTAATACACCCTAAAAGTGCCGATTTATTATCAGAGACAACAGTTAAAAAATCGAAAATTTATAGAAAAAATGACTTTTTCGTGGATGAAATCAGAGAAGGATTCTTATTCGAATGAATGTATGATGATGATCTGACGGTCACGCTACGGCCTTTTATAGCGTCAAAATTCCAGAAAAAAATGTGTAAATGTAATGATATTTGAGGCCATTCCACGTTGTGGTCCATACCAACCCTGGGGCCAGACCGAAACAAGTCTTGGCCCAGCAACATTGTCATGTATGGTAAATTCCATCTCTCTGCTGAACAAAAGAAAATATCACTCATCTATGTGTCTAACGTGATAGATAGTATGGTCCAATCTAACCTCCATCGCACGAATCAACAAATAATTTTATTCAAACAAATTCTGTTGAAATGGACCATGAGTAATCTCGAATATTAAAAATTTGTCCAACAAAAGAATGGATTGTCGTTGATCAGAGCCCAATGAGAATGTAAAAAAAAGAGGGGAACAATTACAATGGGTATTGGGCAGGCAAAATGCTCGCTTCTAATTTGTCGAAATATGAGGCCTACCTAAGTCTACCACGAATAGTGAGTGGTCTCGTCGCAAAACTCGGGTCCAGCCCCCAGACCCTAGGCCATGTCTGTCATCGCAATTCCGCTCTTTATATTGAACAATAGAATCTGTCAAATACCATGTCTAAGGCGAAATGAAATGGTCCCATCTCTTACCGCTGTCATATTTTTTTGAGGAGAATTATTTTATTAAAGCAAGGCGATAGAGTAGGGCCAGACCAAGTTAAACGAAAAAAAAAATTAATCACCAAGCGAGTATGTGATCAGTGAGACGAATTTGAAAAACGAAAATTGAATACAATGTCGTCCATCTATTGATAAAAAAATTCCGCACATCCCCCTCATTTATTAGATTAATTGTAGGTAATTCATCATCTTTCGTTATTGAACAATAGAATATTTCTATGTTTACCAAAATCAAAATTATATATTTTTCATTCAAATCGATCTTAAAATCTGTGTGAGCGTGAAATTTGGGGCCAATTCACGTGGGCCGAACATCAATCAAAGCTGCTGGGCCGGACCGGGCTCACCTTAGCTCTGGCTCGCTCCGCTAGACAATCTAATTTCCTACAACAACAACAATGGTTCTTATTAGCCCTCGAAACTATCATTCATGGTTATACACAGATAGACTTTTCTGAATCATCGATGAGTTCAATTGGATCATAAATTGTGCATAAAATATATTTTAAATATCGACGTAAAATATGCGCACCGCTCAATCCCTTGGTTATTCCGCATGACAAAAAAATTAATAAACAATACACTCCTGAAAAAAAACAATAATTATTTGATAAAATTTTCATTTTTTGTAATTTTTTCATTTTTTATAATCCCTGGTGATCGAGTACCCTGTACCTTAATGAGGAATGGGCAGAATTTTTTTTTTGCTCCATATAAGTAAATTGTAATCCTACAAGGGATATGGGGAAAAACGAGGACTGGATTTGAAAGTTGGTTATTTTTTGCTTTTTGGACTTTTGGTGTAACAGTGTAGGCAGAAGAAAATTTTGAGATTTTAGACTCATTTCTATGGAAATTTTGTCAATTTTTCTTAAGTTTTCTTCTTCTTTTCCCCTGGCCTTCTCTAATGATTTTCATTTTTTGAGCTTAGGGGGGAGCCTAGCTGTTCAAAGATGTATCTATCTGAAAAGAATTCTGTATAAATTTTAATGAGGCTCGAATAAGAAAAAATGATATACCTATTATGGGAATATAAATCTTGTAATATATGTAAGTAGTTAACCCACAGGGTTGGTCCCGGCTGGCACCAATTCGGCACCTCTTTGAGGTGTCAATCAAACCCGGCCTATACCTTTAGGGCCCCTTTGGCGGTAAATTTCAAAGGGGTTGAGACGGGACCCGGGATCCATAAACCTATCAGACCCCTTTGGCGGTAAATTTCAAAGGGGTTGAGACGGGACCCGGGATCCATAAACCTATCAGACCCTTTTGGCGGTAAAAATCAAAGGTGATGAGACGGGACCCGGGATCCCTAAACCTGTCAGACCCATTTGGCGGCCCAACATCAAAGTTGCTCGCCCACCCTGTAGTTACGGTAACCTTCTCTCTCTCTCCAATCCTTTCTTTCCTGCATCGAAAGGGCGAATGTTTGTGGATGACCCACGAGGGGAGAGTGGGAAGAAAAGAATCGATGGTTCAGCAAATGGTGGGGAGGGTGTGTTTATACTGGCGAAGAACAACATTGACATGGAAATCACATCAGTGATGGAATGATCTGATAATGCGGTAAATGGTTGTGGGGGTGGGTGGATAGTACCAAGGGACATGTTCACTTCACACATTCATCCCATTCTCTCTCGATATGCGCTCTCTCTATATCCATTGAGTTCAGCTGCTGACAACTGCTCCAGTGTTTGAATAATCTCCAGCCGAAGCAAAGTGAACCGGAAACAATGTGTGAATAAGGCTTTCTAGTTTACATGTTACTATGCACGATCCTACTGTACCCATTTTTGGTCTTCATCCCACTTCATTTTGTTTGTTATGGTCATCTCTCCCAAACCCATGCCATTCTTGCGCAACATCACCAAACCAAGCGATAAACTGTGGAGAAGATTCGGGAGGGCGAGGGGCGAAAAACAGATAATGCCGAAAAGGAAATTAAGGAGGGGGGCCAATTTATTAAATCCACAATTGAAAAATTTGGAAATAATTTTCATCCTGTTCATCAAAACTCTCAAAGTGGGCGTGGCCTGCCCGTTTTTCCAGACCTGGATCTCGATTCCTTTCACCTGTTCATTTCATTTATTCATTTTTTCATTTACTCANACGATCTGCCCGGGCACACCTTTATCAGAATCCGCAACAAGATGCGCATATTCAAGACACCTCATGGAGTTCACGAGACTCCCTGTGTTCAGAAACCAGCCGTTTCGTCGATTCCGGATATCACTTTGCCTCCTCCTCCACCACCACCCACTCTTCCAGGTAATTATCATCCATATAGTGAAATGTTTTTAATCGATAGCTATAGAAACCCCATTGGCGTCATCCACGCCAACTACATCCCCGACAAGGATTGACGAGACACCCGCACAGACTCTAGTTGTGGCAGAGTCCGAGCAACTGGCCCAGGAGTTTTTGGACAGCCTTTCAGCTGCAACCACTGGATTGGATTGGTCCCAGACCATGCCAAAGGACCAAGCGATCGAGAAGACGGAATGGAACAACATCCAGGAGTTCATGGAGAGCCTGAATGCTGCGACTACTGGACTGGAATTTGGTGCTTCAGCCCCACCAGAGAAACGTGCACTTGAGTCGATTCCAGAAGTACCGGCTAAGGAACAAAAGATTGAAGACGAAAAGATGGTAGACATTTTGACCAATCATTAAACCCGTTTCCATTCCACTATTTAAAGACTCCCTCCCTTTCCAATTCTCATAATCGATAACCAGTATTCATCTTGTAATCATGCTTTCTACTCAATCTTTCTCCGATAAAGACCTTAAATTCAAACATCCATTCGGAATGATTATTGCTGGTCCAAGTTCTAGCGGGAAAAGCACTTTCCTTCTCAAATTCATTGCCGAGTCGGCCAGCTTGATTCATCCTCCGCCAGCATCGATCCTTTATTGCTTTGGTGAAATGTCCGAAACTGTCCCCATCCTTCAACGCTCGGGAGTCAGTGTGTATGCGGGCGTGGCCCCGGCAGAGCTGATCAAAAAGATGCCTAAACCCTTGTTGCTCATACTTGATGATTTGCTTTTGTCAATCTCGGAACAACAATTATCAGAATACTACCTAAAAGATTCCCATCACCAAAATTTTACCATCATCTTTGTGACCCAAGCTTTGTTTGATCGAAAACTACGCGTGCCCAGACAGAATGCTCAGTATCTGGTTTTGATGAGGAGCCCAAACTCAGAACTCTCAATTCGCAACATTGGTGTCCAGCTATTCCCGCGACGCTTATCTTATTTCCTTGATTCATATCGATTAGCTACCAGCAAACCCTATGGATACCTCGTGATTGACATGCACGCCGCATCAGATTCGACACTTCGACTTCGCAGTGGGGTATTTAAGGAGGACAGGGAACAAGGCGAAAGCTCCATTTTCATTCCAAAGAATGGTCTCTCCTAAACAGTGTAAAATTAGTCAGTTGGTCCAAGACAACACTCAATTTCTTCATTCCTTAGCCCGTACAAAATCCGCCAGTAAGCGGCATTTCCTTTTAAAGAAGGCCGGAGCGGACCAACTACTCTCACTTGTAGAAATTTGTCTCAACATTCTCAATTCGCGCTTTCATTTGACCACACGACAAAAGAAGCGACTTCTTCCACACGCCGACTTTGTCCGCCGCCTTGCCCGAAAGCGAACAGAGCGAGGAGCCAGAAAACTCCTAGTCCAAAAGGGAAGCGGTGCGGGCCCACTCTTCGCCGCACTCCTCACTCCCATTCTTATTGATTTGGCACATTCAGTTGCAAACAAAGTGCTCAAAAGTGGTGAACAATAAATGGCATCCAAACTTGTGCTTGTACCGGAAGAAATTTATCGAGGGCTTACCACCACAGACACGGGCAATATAAATTTGGACTTTACCCGTAGAGCTTTGGAGAAGACGAAGAGACAGCATATCAATAGTTCCGCAAAGAATGTGCTTTATAATCAACAGCTGGCTAGATATCTACAATTACGAGGGGATCATGAGAATAAGCCGACCAAAGTTGAATTCAGTAAAGGTCTTAGAGCACTTGTGAAACGAGGAGATGATAGCGATGAGGAGGAGATTGCAATTGAATTTAACCCTACAAGACCACCCCATCGGCATGGACACCGTAATGCGGGCGGCGGACAACCTCCCCCTCCACCGCCCAGCCCTCCACCAGCATCTTTTTCGCCTACCCCACCGGCTCCTCCGCGACAACCCGGTGCACCTGTAGCACCGCCAGCGCAACCAGGTGCTGCACCTCCACCTTCTCGTCGCCGACGCCATGCACCCGTTCGACGGGAGGAACGACAACCACCTAGATCACTTTTTAAAAGACCATTGGAAACTGTTGATTTTGAACTTCCCGCGAAATATCGATTGCTTGAACGACAATCAGAGGTGTCTCAAACACCTCCATCGGCTGACAGACGACGATTGCGACGACCACCTCCTCGAAGACGATTAGTTACGGAGCAAGCTGAATTGGATCCTCTGCTAGCTCCTTTGCCCGATGAACAACTAGATCCACAGCCCAGCACTTCTCGTCGTCGTCGTAGACCTGACGTTACCCGAGAGGGTCGACTCCCTCTACAGTTTCCACCTCGTCAAAAAGCAAAAAGGCGGGGAGAAGATCTTGCTGATGAAAGACCATTGAAATCCCGTCTGGTCCCTGCACCCCGACGCCAAGATGAAGAAGAATGGATATCTGATGATGAGCCCCCACCACCAATGCGACTTGAGCCCCGATCTCGTCAGCATATCGAACTGGATGAACAGCCTTCTACATCCTCTCGCCAACCTCAACGTCGAAGAGCTCACAAAATAATTCGAGAAATACAAAATCCGGGACAATATGCACCACGAACAGTAAAGAAACGATCTTGGGTAAAAATTTTTTAATAAAAAATTAATTGAATAATCTTAAATATTCTTAGGAAGAGACATTACCCGCTAGAGCTACAAAACAAAGGAGGAAACAATCAATTTTTGATCCAGTAGCGGTTGATCAAGGAACTCCAGGCATTTTTTTGAACCCATCCTTCGAATATTTACATATTTGCAGGCCCTCTATTCTCGGCAAAAGGTCTTCAGGCAAAGCAAAAGCGAAAGCAAGCAGTCCAGCCTTATCAAAAAAACTTGAAGGAAACTTTACGGACAACCAGATTTAAACCGCAACGATGGAGTAAGTTTTTTTTTAGAAAACTAACCTTGATTTACTTCATAAATTTAGGCCCACAGTGAAAGCCACCCTGGATCGACTCTACAATGACCCTAAATCCCCATCGGCCTTTGCTGGAGTGCAGCGCTTGTGGATAGAAGCTCGCAAAGTGTTGGGTGATCGGGTCGCCAAAAAGGATGTACGGGAATATTTGGAGGGACATCGCACCTACACTCTTATGCGCCCACGACGGGTGCACTTCCCGAGAGCAAGGACTGTACCCACTGGTTTTATGACCGATGTTCAAGTGGATTTGGCAGATTTTCAGGCGCTCTCTCGAAACAATAAGGGAAATCGATATTTGCTTCTAGCCATTGATGTTCTCTCCAAGCGTATTTTTGTTGTACCATTAAAATCAAAGAAGGCACCGGAAATGGTAGAGGGATTCAAACATTTGTTAGCCCAAATGCCTATGAAACCCCATCGAATTTTCTCCGACAAGGGCCTGGAATTCAAGAATGCTCAGCTCAAAAATTTATTCAAAGAAGAAGAAATTGACAAACATGAATCGGTCCATTCTTCAGTGAAGGCTGCCCTAGCAGAAAGGGCAATTCGTACAGTAAAGAGCAGGCTGTATCGATTTTTTGCTCAACACAAATCCCTCAATTGGGTAAGTTTTTCTTTCGAGAAAACTAACCTTGGATTACTTCATAATCCTAGGTAGATACTGTGAAACAAATCGTAGATGGAATCAATCAATCGCCCTCCCGGGTAAGTTTTCATTTTTAATGAAAAGCTAACCTTGATTTACTTCATAAATCTAGGTATTTTTTCATTCGAGAAAAATAACCTTGAATTACTTTATAATTCTAGGCTTTGCCTGACGGCATCCGACCCATNTCAGCTCAAAAATTTATTCAAAGAAGAAGAAATTGACAAACATGAATCGGTCCATTCTTCAGTGAAGGCTGCCCTAGCAGAAAGGGCAATTCGTACAGTAAAGAGCAGGCTGTATCGATTTTTTGCTCAACACAAATCCCTCAATTGGGTAAGTTTTTCTTTCGAGAAAACTAACCTTGGATTACTTCATAATCCTAGGTAGATACTGTGCAACAAATCGTAGATGGAATCAATCAATCGCCCTCCCGGGTAAGTTTTCATTTTTAATGAAAAGCTAACCTTGATTTACTTCATAAATCTAGGTATTTTTTCATTCGAGAAAAATAACCTTGAATTACTTTATAATTCTAGGCTTTGCCTGACGGCATCCGACCCATCGACATCAATTTTAAGAATGCCCAGCGGATTTGGAAGAAGCTTTACGGGAACGAATTATATCGCTCTCTGTTTAATCACAGAGTAGGAAAACAGCCAAAATTTAAACCTGGGCAAACGGTACGAATGAGCAGAGAGAAGGGACAATTCGAGAAGGGATACATACCAAATTACGGCGACGAAATCTTAGTATGTTTTATTTACTAACATAGAATACTCATTCGATTATTCTCAGGAAGTGGATGCGGTCAAGTCTCATATGCGACCTATTCGATACAAGTTGCGCGATGAAAAGGGAGAAAAGTTCAAAGGATTTTTCTACGGAGAAGAACTTACACCAGTGCACCGTGATGCAGAGACTAGTTATCGGATTGAGAGAGTACTAAGAAAGAGGACCAAGTCCGATGGAACGAAAGAATTGTTGGTGAAATTCATTGGATATCCCGATACCGAATGGATCCATGAGTCACAGCTTGTATAAAAGTGATCATTATTTTCATATTGTATTCATTTCATTGATTCACATTCTATATTTTAGCATATTGATAAATAATGTCCAATACATTCTTTGTCCATTTGCCCAGCAATAGTACCGATTACCCAGAGAATGCCCCTAATAAATTTCGAGTTCGATTGCCAAGGCCTTTGCAATTCAACGGATCATGGGTGGTAGGATTGCATAGCATCAACTTTGCCTATTCCTGGCCTTCTACGATTGGAACTCTCGATGATCAAGCAATAAACATACACTTTGCTATGCATGACAATGACCGACAAAGGGTTCTTCGAATCCCTGTGCCAAAGGCATCCCATACCCATGTGGAGAATCTGCGGGATTTTCTCATGGGTACACTCAAACACCAGAGCGAGACAATTGAATCAGTTGGAAATAGTGACTATCGATATATTAGCCCGCCACGTGTATTAGGCTCATCTCCTCCTCGAAAAAAGCGGACAGCAACTCTCAAATCTCCTCCTCGAATTGGTCTGGACCAGCCAAAATCTCCACCAAGAGCAAATCAATTGGCTGATGTTACAAAAGACTCGCCACCTATCCCATCCCTACCATCCCCACCGCCTGTATCTTTACCAAAGCCACCATCAAAGGACGATGCAGAGAAAAAGAAACGAGAGGAGCAGGCTAGGAAGAAGGAAGAGGATGAGAAAAAGAAGCGAGCAGAGCAAGCTAGAAAGGAGGAAGAGAAGCGAAAGGAGCAAGCTAGGAAGCGCGAGGAGGAAGAGAAAAAGAAGCGTGAAGAAACAGAGAAAAAGAAACGAGAGGAAGAAGAGCAAGAGAAAAGACAGACAGGAGAACAGCATTCTTCCCGAACTCCTCGCAGTGAACTCCTTGAGTCACTCATTGGGCGAGTTCCAAAGAAAAATGAAAAGAGCAGAGGCGAGAAATTAATCTCGCTTTTGTTGGGGGATGATGATGAAGCTGCAAAACCTAATTTGGAACAGCTGAAACAGCTAATAAGCTCTGTTGAATTTCAATATCACAAGGATTTTGATCGG
>LDKF01002940.1:12983-26301 GCA_001026735.1 Rotylenchulus reniformis | reverse complement strand
GGACAAAAGACCTACGGACAAAGGATCCCCAAATCAACAGGGCCTCGTGTGGCCGATTCCGGGGCCCCATGTGACCGAAGCCGGGGCCCCTTCTAGCAACCGAAGGTCCCTAAGCGCGAAGCGCTTTTCTAACCAGTTAATACAGCTCTATTCCTCGGCAATCCAACGCTCACTAGTTATTACTTAACTACAATAGAAACGTAACTCATTTCAAAAAACAAAATCTCAATTTCTTCTGAAACAACAGGGGTTGAGTTCAATCAGGACCCCCCCTAAAATTTTGTCGCGCATCTGGGAAAACTATAGGTTTTTCGGGGGTACTGTATTTTTCCAGGGTTACGGTAGGATTTTGGTCAAAAATCGACCAATTCCATTTTGGGACCTTCGACAGCTATACTTTTTAGGGCCTAAATGAAAAATCCGGCTCGTAAAGCGATTGGCCCATTATGTGGGCTAACTTTTGGCGCAAAAAAAATTTGGGGTCACGGGGTTAGTTTTTTCTGGAAAATTGGGCAGATGAAGGTCGTTTTTTTATAATCATACGTACAGATGCTATTTCATAAGTTTAACGAGGGTTTAGAGCTTAGCTTTCAATTACAAAATTGTAGAGCATGAGCTAAAACATTAGAGAAGTACAAAAAATTTTGACCTTAGGTTAGGCCTAAGAAAAATTCTGGAGAAATTTTCGAAAAATTTTCAAGTTTTTTTGGAGGCCTAATGGAAACGCTATTTGTAATTGATATTTTTAGCTGATTTTCGGTACTCGGGGGTTTTCGAGGGTGCTGAATCCGAATATGTCATCAAAAAATCAAGTCATCTGACAAAAAATCTATGATTTTGTCAAGTACTTGATTTTGCTTGAAATGATGTTTTTTGAACTTCTAATCAACTATAAGCTATAAAACATAAATTTTAGACGAAAATCAAGTACTTGATTTTTCGTCAAGTATTTGATTTTTTGTCAAAACTTTTATTCCCCGTGTTGTTGATTGGGAAGAGTAACTGATACGCGGCATCATGTGGCCGATGTAGTTTCAAACATTTGGGACATTATTCGGTATTTTAATTTTAGATGTTTGGTGGTAGGCATTTTGTCATTTTAGGCATTTCCTGGTAGATATTATGTCATTTTAAATATTTGGGACATTTTTCGGTATTTCGTCATTTTAGACGTTTCGTTGTTGACATTTTGTCATTTTAGACATTTTGAGGTAGATATGTTGTCGATTTAGACATTTTAGACATTTGGCGACATTTCGTCATTTTAGACGTTTTTTGTAGATATTTTGTCATTTTAGACGTTTCGTAGTAGACGTTTTGTCATTTTAGACATTTTTTGTAGATATTTTGACATTTTAGACATTTTTGACATTTGGCGACATTTTGTTATTTTAGACGTTTCGTGGTAGACATTTTGTCATTTTAGACGTTTCGTGGTAGACATTTTGTCATTTTAGGCATTCTTGGCATTTGGCGACATTTCGTCATTTTAGGCATTCGACATTTCGTCTTTAGACATTTCGTGGTATCCCCTCCCCCGCCCCCTCCCCCGGGGGACCCCACGCCTATATAAGGGTAGGATTTCTGATACCTGCCCTCATTCTTCCANAAAGGATTATTTTTCGGAATTTTTCGGATTACTTTTTGGAAACAAAAAAGGAAACAAAAGCAAATTTTAATTTAAAAAATTCAGTAAAAATATACTGAAAATTCAGTGAAAATATACTGAATATTTTGGAACAAAAACTTTTTCAGAATCAAAATTTAAACTTACTCGATATGCTTTTCCCGCAGCAAGCCCCCAACAACAACAATTGTTGCCCAAACAACAATTGTTACTGAGATGATGGTACCACAAGGCCCTGCTAAGACACCCCTTGTGGACCTATCGGTGAGGGTGAAACTACTGCGCCGCTTACTCGTCCTTAAAGCTTCAGCTTATGCTGAAAGGGGGGGAAGTTTAAGTGTGAGGAACTGTATATCACCAAATTACTTGCTTTCCGGGGGACCCGTCAGTTGTGTTGCGGGACCCGGACAGTTTTTCTACCCTTTTTCTGGTAAGATAAAAGGGATGCACATCCATCGTGCCAATATTTCCGCCAGCGTTTCTACCTCTTTCTGGCCAAATAAAAAAAGGGGATTGCACATAACATCGTGCCCATATGTCAAGTGGTTTTCTACCTCTTTCGCCTAAAAAGGGGATAGCACATAACATCGTACTCATATATTTGTGCTTGCAAATGAAATGTGTGGTGCGTGTATATCAAGGTTGGACGGATTTTCTGTTTCATAATTCCGGGATTTGCTGAACTTTGGTTTTAGTTGCTCAGCAATTTGCACAGATTTCTCAGCAACTTAGTGAAGTTGCTGGGCAACTTTTTCTCAAAAATAAAATTTTCCCTACATTAAATTGCGCCGTTTGAACATTAATTTGCGCCAAGTTGCTCAACAATTTTGTGTAGTTGCTGTGCAACTATTTCTCAAAAATAAAGTTCCGTCTTAGTATATCAAAACGACGTGTTGTTTCGTTTTGACATAAAGTTGTTGCGCCGTTGCTCAGCAACTTGGTGAAGTTGCCAGGCAACTTTCCCAAAAATAAGTTCCAAGTCAAAAGTACGCCTAAACGAAGTATTGCATCGTTTTAACATCCAGTTGCGCAAAGTTGCTCAGCAACTTTGTGAAGTTGTGCATCTTTTTCCAAAAATTAAATTCCAAGTTATAAGAAGACATGAATGAAGTGTTGCATCGTCTTGACAGCAAGTTGCGCCGTTGCTCAGCAACTTGGTAAAGTTGCCGGGCTCAGCAACTTGGTAAAGTTGCCGGGCAACTTTTCCCAAAATTACTTTCCAAGTCATAAATAAACCGGAACGATCCTTAATTTTTTCGCCAGTACCTAATTAAGAAATCAAGAATTTTAAAATGATTTTCAAATCCCGGAATTAAAATTTGAATTCCGTCCAACCTTGGTGTGTGTTGCATGCATGAATCAAGGATGCAAGGATGGCATGGATGCTTGAATGCAAAAATGTTGTACGCATGGATGCAAAGTTGCAAGGATGCCATGGATGCATGTATGCAAGATGCATGCATATGTGATTGGTGTGTGCGTGTGGTTTTGTAGTGGTTTTGTTAGGGTAGGGTAGGGAAGAGGCCATATTACATCCTCATCTTTAACTCCTTTTATTTATTTCTTGATCTTTTCTGCATCCTCCATTCCTTTTTTCAACTTATTCACCTTTTCACTGCATTTCATATTCATCTGATTTGCTAATTCAGAACATATTACTAAAGGTTGTTAGTCCATTTCAGATCAATCCGAACACTTTATTTCCTGCTCATCTCTACCTGCAAAAGGACGCCATCGACATGCCTTCAAAGCAAGAAAAAAGACGATCTTATGATAGGGCTAAAAGGAAAAATGCACAGAACAAAGATATTTCTGAAACGGAAACCATAAATATTTCTGATGACGAAAATTCTAAGACACCGAGTACGACATCCAAAAAACGCGGTCGCCCAAAAAAGGTTACATTGTTTCAGAAGACCCCGACAGCTGATCTATCTACTCCGGAACTAATAGTTGGAAATACTCCCCGTACTTCGCGTATTCAAAGTATTGTCTCCGAAACTGCGTCACCATTGGCGAAAAAGGAAAAAATCTTTACTGAATTCAATATTCAGTCTGAAAATTCCACCAAAATTATTCCTATTTGGCCAGACTTTTCGGTTTTGAGTACACTCGCTTTTGCCGAGCAGAAATCCACTGGGGCTACAATTTGGAGACGTGCCGGACTTCCACTCTTCCAATTTGATGATCAATCCGATAAAGGTCTAAGGCTTGTCGAAGTTGCTTGGCACAACTTAGATAATTGGATGTCCGGTTCCTTCATATTTGCTTATATTTGCCTTTTGGCTAAAAATTCGAGCCGCCCAATTATTGTCGTCGACCCAACCTTGACGGATCCAACTATTACTCGTCGGAAACCTTCAACTCAGACAATTCATAGATCGTGTTTTCCCGATTCCGTCGATCATCCGGAAGTCATCATCATGCCATTGCATTTTTCCGACCATTGGGCACTTGTAGTTCATGATATCGGATCTGGGACATTTTTTGCCGACTCGCTCGATCAGAATCCACATCGATTGCATAGGGATAGTGAAGAAGACAATGGGCCGGCTCGCTTGGAACTGATTCAAAGCGTTATCTGGGAATTCTATCCAGAAATGGGGAAACTCCCAATTGACTTCCATGCGCCATCCCCGCCAAATATATCCCGACAGCCCGACGGCAACAGTTGCGGCTATTACTGCTGTCTTTTTTCTGAAGCTTGGATTTTTAATAGCGGCTGTCTGCGGTTGGAACCAATGGATCTGGACACCGAGAAAAGACGAATTCTTTGGCACTTAAATGAACTTTATAAGACTGACGACGTAAACCTTTGTACAAGATACGATTTGAATCAGCTTTCTTCTATTTCTTTGGATAAGTCTGATGTGAGTTCGGTCTTTTCGAATTCTGACAGTTCTGTGGATTCAAGGCGAGGTGGCAGACCAAGAAAGAAGAAAGGTGGACCAGGAAGACCGCAAATATTGCCTCAGCTAAAGTCGACAACCAAGCCTAAAGTTACAGTCCGTGCATCCACGGCAGTAGAACAACCAGATTTCTTCCTGAAAAATCTTCAATCTGATTCTATTGAAATTCCGCAGGCAGGTCCCTGGACGGCAGATCGCATTGTAACGCCTGAAATGCTTGATTCCGCCAATGATATCCAGCATTTGTGGATTAACCCGACTGAATGGTTGACAGAAGATTTCATATATGTATATCAACGCTATATCGCGTCGATCTCTCACGGAAGACATGTGGCAGTCATGATTCCGCAGTATTCCAACCCTGTCATCCATACCGATACGGACGTGAATCCAGACAATGCCGCTGAAAATTGCTATAACTATTCACCTGAATACGATATTTTGGTCATGACTGTCATTTTCCCGGGACACTTCGCGCTGGTAATTTATGATCGATCTGTACGGGACCTTCCACAGTGCCTATTCATCGATCCATTGGCTGAGGAATACGACCGTTTGAACGATATAAGCTATCCACTGTACGATGCCCGTCGACTACAGCTGATCAAGAATACCATTTGTGCACTAACACCTGGTCTTAACAAGCGTGATTTGTTCATTCGGACTCTCAGCACTGCGGATTTTACACCACAGAGGGATGGAGTTAATTGTGGATTCTTCGTTTGTCTGTATCCAGAGTCGTATTTGATGAAAGGAACACTCCATATTCCAGACTTGGACATCAACTTCCAGCGCAGCCGAATTCTTTGGCACTTAGCTCAATTGATCGGATCGAATGATATCCCTTACATACCGCTGCATACTCAGCAGTCTTCGGGTATGGCAGATCTGGTCACTTTCACGAGTCCTCTGCAGTCAGTCACAACAAATCGATCAAAACTAAGTCTTATGAAGCCCACACAGCCAATTCAAGCAAACTTAGGAAACACGCCAAGAAAATCCATCAGAATTGTGAGCGATTCTGATTCTTCTACTTCGGTTAGACGATCACCACGACTTGCCAGCTTGGCCAGTAGTCGTGAATCTTCGGTGGCTTCAGATCGTAACCCCTCCATTAAAGACGAAGTCTTAAAGAGCCAAATCACTCAGCGTTGCCATATGAAACACAAAGGTATTCCATGTGCTGATGTGCGTGCAGAACACACAACAACATACTATGATTCTGGCAACCTTGGTGATAAAAAATGTGATTTGTGCAAGGGACTTCTCTTTAAGAGCGAAGCTAAAAAAGTAAATGGCGTTACTTCATCTTGGAGCTGTTGTCAGTTTGGACAAGTCCAACTTCCGAAAATTCATGATCCACCTGAATACCTTAAGGACTTATTGACACTAAATACCGCCGAAGCCAAAGAATTCCGAAAAAATCAAAACATATACAATACGCTTCTTTCTTTTGCTTCCATTTCCGTAGGCCACCAAGAAAACACAAGTCATGGTGGTGTTTGCTTTTTGCTAAACGGCGAATTTGTACGGTGCATGAGTTCTATTGTTTCCGGTCAACAAGTGCCATCCTTTTCCCAATTATTCATCCTTGACGCAACCGAAGCTTTAGAATTCCGAAAGCAGAATAAATATGGCGGTGATCGGGTGGATGAAAATACTTTGCGGAAATTGGACCAGATGATTCGTGAATGTCATCCACTGGCCAAAGAACTCCAGAACTTCCACACCATTTACAAAAATACATTGGACTCTAATGGTCCCGACGCCGTAAAAAATTTTCGTCTGACACTTCTTGATGAAAGACAAGCGCCAGCTAATGTCCAAGATCCATCTTTGCATCAAAGACAAGTTAACTTGCCCACCGAACGAACGCTATTCGCCGTGCATACAGAAGCTGAAATTCCACCTCGACAACAAGGAATCTGGATCACCACCAAAGAAGGAAAAATGGACCAATTCCCACCCTATCATCCTTTGACCGATTCTCTTTGCTACACCTTGATATTCCCCAATGGCGATGACGGCTATCATAAGAAGCTTCCTAAAAAGGCATCAATATTGAAAAAAGCCAAAAAATCAGATCCATTAGATGGAAGTGCAAGTGAATGCGAAAGCATGGATGACGTGTCTGACTGTCAAACCGAAATTTCCGGATGTAGCGAAATGGATGAAAGCTTGGACGATGTTTCTGAAGACAATAATGAGTCGAAAAATGTCGAGAAAATGCTTTCTCTAAGAAACTATGTCCGATATAGGATGGCAATTCGTGAGGATGATAGCGATTACCACCCAATCTGGAGTGCAGGCGGTGCTTTAAGCCAAAAACTCATTTTGGACTATAGCGCTCGCATTGACGCAGATATCGCCGAATTTCTCAGGAAACCTGAATTGAATTTACGTACAAGTCTTCCAGGGAACGCTCTAAGTTGGCTTTCAAGAAATGCCGGTCTAAACGGACCAGAGGAATTAGGCAGTGTGGTCATGTTCCGAAAAACCCATCCAGGCACTCGTCCATTTTTCCAAGAATACTTCAACAAGACAACCGCAATAATGGCACGAGTAAAGCGTCCGGCATGTGCAACTTTCATGCTCACATTCACTTGTAACCCAAATTGGCCTGAAATTCGTCGAAACTATCTGCGAAATGACCAAAAAACAGTAGATCGCTTTGATATTCTTTCACGGGTCTTTGAAGACAAACTGAAGTTGTTGCACCATTTGCTCGACAAAAAGGATATCTTAGGGAAACAACTCGGGTATGGTGAATCTCGGGAGTTCCAGAAACGGATCGGTGGTCCACATATTCACAGAGTTTTCCATTCGGACATTTTGGCAATTCCTGAAAACATTGAGAACTTGATTTGGGCTCATATACCGCCAAAGCCAGATGATTCAGACCAATCTGAATGGGCCAACTTCATCAGGAAAGTCAGAGAGTTGGTTGCAAAATACCAGTTACATGACTGTGGGCCTCACTGCAAAAATAAGAAAGGAAAATGCCGATATGGATATCCGAAACCATACAGCCAAAGGACTATTCTGTTTGACGACAAGCCAGCAATCCTTTATCGACCAAGTCCAGCAGACGGAGGTGAAACTCTTACCGTTAAAAAGGGTGCAGCTCATTTGACATATGATAATCGCAGAGTGGTAGCCTACAATCCTTTCCTTTTGGTTCTTTTCGAAACTCATCACTGTTTGGAACCAGCCTATGGAAAAAGTACCAACCTGAAATATCTCATGAAATATCCATTTAAAGGCCCATCTTTCTCATACATAAGGTCCTCTGAAGATGGTTTAACAAATGTGGATGAGCCAAAACAGTATGCAAAAATGCTATATAGGTCACCAGTTGAAGCCTACTCGCGAATTATGTCTTATAGTTATGCATTTCTTTCTCATGTTGTCATACCATTGAGTATACACCTGCCAGGAAAACAAAAAATCCTCATTCCGCCAGGAAAAAGAGATGAAGTACTCGAACAAGTTCAAGCTGGAAACTTGCCTGAAACAGCATTGACTGCCTATTGGAAACAATGGAGAAGTGCCTATGAAACTGGCGCCGAAATGGCCACAATACTTTTCGAGCACATGCCTGAAACTTATTCATACAATAAAGAGACAAATGAATGGCAAAAAATAAAATTCTCGAAGGATCCTAAACGTGTTGCAAAACGAAAACCAAGAATAGGTCGCATTTATCCGGTTTCCCCACATGCAGGAGAGAAATTTGCTTTGTATCTTTTGATGAAACACTATCCTGGTGACCCAGATCATTTGCTGGATGTAAATGGACACAAATCTGCATCATTCATTGAAGCAGCCAGATTGCGTGGACTCATTGAAGATTCTGATGTGTGGATTCAAACCTTGGAAGAGGGAGCTACCTCACTGACACCTGCACAGATGCGACAATTGTTCGTCGGCGTTCTGATCTTTGGGAGTACAGAAAGCTGCATTATTGATGGCAAAATGCTTTGGGAACGATTCCTTCCACACTTCTACGACTCACGCTGTACAGATGCAGAACGTCCTGGACGCATTGACCGTGCATTGGCGTTGATTGAGCGGCTTTTGCTCTCACATGGAAAGACATGCGAAGATTTTGGACTTCCAATTCCTTCTGTTTCAATCCATCACGATCCAAATCAGGCTGTGAACAACTTTTTCTTCCCCGGTGCACATGTCAATGATGATGAAACTGATGCTACTGTTGACACAAGTCACTTCGAAAAGGCCACTTTGAATGGTGATCAGCAAAAGTTCTTTGATGATGTCTGCAAGGCTGTTGTTCCTCCAGCAGATGATCAGCCTGAAAGTCGACTGTTCTTTCTTTCCGGAGATGGTGGTACTGGGAAAACTTTCCTGCTGAACTACATCCTGTACAATTTGCGTCGGATGGGAATAAAAGTGACACCCACAGCTTCGACTGGAATTGCAGCCACGCGCTTTTACTCTGGCGGGACAACTCTGCATTCAGCCTTCAGACTTGGCATTGAGTTAGAAAGAGGAAAACTCCCACAGATTGCATTTGACAGCTATTTTGGCAGGAAAATCGTTGAAGCGCAGGTCATCATTATTGATGAAATCACCATGCTCAACCGGCTTGTACTTGAAATAGTAGATGAATTGTGCAGACTTATGCCCCTGAGACCGGAATATAAAGACTCGCCATTTGGAGGAAGGGTGGTCATAATTTCAGGTGACTGGAAACAATCTTTACCCGTTGTGGACGACTATGGTCTTGAGGCGACAGTGGAAGCATGCGTGCAAAACTCACCACTCTATGATCTCTTCAAAAAATACCGATTGTTGGAAAACATGCGTGTAAAGAAAGGTCAGGGCGCATTTGTCAAATGGCTGTATGACATTGGAACCGGCGCTACTGGTGCTTACGCAAGCATTCCGAAATGGATGATTGTCCACACGCGGGAAGAACTTGTCCAGCACACATTTAACAAAGGATTTTCAATATCTGCCGAAACCCTTTTGACACAACTCATGTTGGCGACCACTAACAGAGTCGTTGATTTGAACAATGATATTGTCTTGTCTACCTTCAAAGACAATTTCGTTGACTACTATTCAGCAGATAAACCCTTGAATGAAAACCCATTAGCCGTGAATGCAGCTGCCTTTGATGTTTCTGCACTTAATGAGTTGCAGCCTTCGGGCTTTCCACCGCACCATCTTCGGCTTAAGGTCGGTTCAATTGTGGTTTTACTGCTGAACTTGAACACCAGTCGTTCATTGTGCAATGGAACTCGACTTATTGTCCGAGAATTAACGCCAAATTTGCTAAAATGTGAAGCACTTACCGGTGGATCAGCGGGTGGAATTGTCATTGGAATTTCGCGTGCGACTTTTACGCACAAGTCAAGGAAGTCCAAAGGTGTTTCTTTCGAGAGACAACAATTCCCCGTTCGGGTGGCTTTCACAATGACCATTCAAAAAGCACAAGGTCAAACGGCAGAGAGAGACGGAATCGACTTCACCGAGGAATCTTTTGCACATGGCCAGACTTACACTGCATTTTCACGTGCTACCAATTGGGAAAATATTCGGGTCTACGCTCCAAATAAGAAAGTTGACAAAGATGGAAATGTGTTGGTTGCCAATATTGTATCAAAGGACATAAAACTGGATTAATTTGGACTTAACTGATTTATGGACTGCTAAGAAACGGTTCTTGCACGAAAGAATCGTGGAGCATGCTTTCGTGTATGGATATTAATGTTATTTTATTGTTTGATCTTTATGTTTTAAATATTATTGTCTTTAATTTGTTTCACTATTTAATTATTGTTTTTGTCACATTATTTTTCCTCTATTATAGTATAAAATTATTTATTTTAACTATTCTATTAATTTATAAAAATAAAAAAACAAAAAAAAAACAAAAAAAAATGGCTACCAGTTGGGACACTTCCGTGACTCCATTGTACAATCTATACAATGTGTTAAACCTATTATAGGTGAGTCCAAGTGTAATAAGCCGGCTAACGCAAAGGGCCCAACAAACCAAAAAGATCTAGCAACCGAAGGTCTTCTAAGCGCGAAGCGCTTTCCGAATGCAGTAATATATGCGCGCCAGATGTGTATACATGTCAGAATTTTCCTATCTTACCAAAACTTAATTTTTTAAATCATCAATAGGTTAATATATCCCTATTCCTCGGCAATCTACGGCTCCACTAGTTATTACTTAACTACAATAGAAACGTCTTTCGTTTCAAAAACTATTATCTCAATTTCGGTGCAGAATAAAGGGCAAGTTGTATTTCTGAGGTTCACCCAACTTTTGGTTGCGCATCCAGGAAAAATATAGGTTTTTCCGAGGGGTTGGGTTTTTCAGGGGTTACTGTAGGATTTTGATCAAAAATCGACCAATTTCATTTTGGGCCCTTCGACAGCTATTGTTTTAAAAGCCTAAATCGAAAATCCGGCCCGATAGGAAATCAAGTTGATATGTTTGCTAACTTTTGGCCAAAAAAAATTTTGGGGTCCCGGGGTTAGATTTTTCTGGAAAATTTCCGGAAATTTGTATACTTTTTTATAATCATTCGTACAGGTGCATGTTTCTTATGTTTATAGAGGTTTTAGAGCTTAGCTTTCAATTACAAAATTGTAGAGCGTGTGATAAAACATAAGTTAGGACCAAAATATTTTGACCTTAGGTTAGGCCTAAGAAAATTTTTCGAGAAATTTTTGAAAATTTTTCAGGTTTTTTTGGGGGCCTAATGGAAATGCCATTTGTAATTGATATTTTGAGCTGATTTTTGATACTCGGGGGTTTTCGAGGGTGCTGAATCCGAATAGCAATGCGTTGTGGACAAAAGACCGACGGACAAAGGATCCCCAAATCAGCAGATGGGTACAAGGGGGCTCGGACCCCCCTGAATTGATTCAAAATTGACAAAATAAGAGTGTGCGAGCGTGTGCGAAAACATAGAGTAGCAGTGGGTTATGGACAAAAGACCGACGGACAAAGGATCCCCAAATCAACAGGGCCTCGTGTGGCCGATTCCTGGGCCCCATGTGTCCGATGCCGGGGCCCCATCTAGCAACCGAAGGTCCCTAAGCGCGAAGCGCTTTACCAACCGCAGCAAAAACAATTTTATAACCCGGCAATCCAACGCTCACTAGTTATTACTTAACTACAATAGAAACGTAACTCATTTGCAAAATTCATAACTCAATTTCTGAGCAGAATAGAGGGCAAGTTGTATTTCTGAGGTTCCCCTAAAATTTTGTCGTGCATATGGGAAAACTATAGGTTTTTCGGGGGTACTGTATTTTCCGAGGGTTACGGTAGGTTTTTGGTCAAAAATCGACCAAACCGATTTTGGGACCTTCGACAGCTATTGCTCAAAAGGCCTTAATCGCTAATCCGGCTCGCTGGGCACTCCATTAATATGTGGGGCATCTTTTGGCCGAAAAAAAATTTCAGGTCGTTTTTATAAGTTTTTCTGAAAAATTGATGAATTAAAGTCAGTTTTTTTATAATCATACGTACAGGTGCGTGTTTCTTGTGTTTAGAGAAGGTTTAGAGCTTAGCTTTCAATTACAAAATTGTAGAGCGTGTGCCAAAACATATTGTAAGAACAAAAAATTTTGACCTTGGGTTAGGCCTAAGAAAAATTTTCGGAAAATTTTCGCAAAATTTTCAGGTTTTTTGGAGGCCTAATGAAAAGGGTATTTGTAATTGATATTTTGAGCTGATTTTTTGTACTTGGGGGTTTTCGAGGGTGCTGAATCCGAATATGACATCGGGTTGTGGACAAAAGGCCGACGGACAAAGGATCCCCAAATCAGCAGATGGGTTCCAGGAGGTTATGACCCTCCTGAATTGATTCAAAATGGACAAAATGTGTGCGAGCGTGTACGAAAACATAGAGCAGCAGTGGGTCATGGACAAAAGACCGACGGACAAAGGATCCCCAAATCAGCAGATGGGTTCCAGGAGGCTTGGGTTAGGCCTAAGAAAAATTTTCGGAAAATTTTCGAAAAATTTCCAGGTTTTTTGGAGGCCTAATGGAAATGCTATTTGTAATTAATATTTTAAGCTGATTTTTGATACTCGAGGTTTTCGAGGGTGCTGAATCCGAATATGACATCAGAAAATCAAGTCATCTGACAAATTTTGTCAAGTACTGATTTTTCCTCAAAATGATGTTTTTTGATTATCTGAGCAATTATAAGCCATAAAAACATGAATTTTGACGAAAAATCAAGTACTTGATTTTTGATCAAAACTTTATGATTTTGCTCTGGATCTTTCTACTCGGAGGTTTTTCGAGTGTGCTGAATCCGAATATGATAATAGATAATCATGTCATCAGACAAAAAATCTATAATTTTATCAAGTATTTTATTAAGTTGTGGTAGATATTATGTTATTTTAGACATTTTGGACTTTTCGATGTTTCGTCATTTTCGACGTTTCCTGGTAGACATTTCGTCATTTTAGACATTTTATGGTAGATGTTATGTTATTTTGACATTTTGGACACTTTTCGGTATTTCGTCATTTTAGACGTTTCGTGATAGACATTTCGTCATTTTAGACATTTTATGGTAGATATTATGTCGTTTTAGACATTTTGGACACTTTTCGGTATTTCGTCATTTTCGACGTTTCGTGGTAGACATTTCGTCATTTTAGACATTTCGTGATAGATATTATGTCATTTTAGACATTTTTGACATTTGGCGACATTTCGTCATTTTAGACATTCGACATTACGTCATTAGACATTTCGTGGTACCCCCTCCCCCC
>LDKF01002938.1:8543-21458 GCA_001026735.1 Rotylenchulus reniformis | reverse complement strand
ACGATCAATTTTTTTCCTACTTTCTGTTCTATTTTTGTCAACTCTGGGAATTGGCCCAGTGAAGAGTTGTGTACCCATAATCAATTATCTATTTCATCTTCTTTTATGTACAATTCCTGGTGGATTTGTTTCTCCTATGATTTTTATTATTAATGGATTTTTCTATTTCTATTTCTATTTTTGTCCTTCTGCTCATGATCAATTATTTCTTACGGCGCTGGATCATTTCCCAAAAACCATCATAATGGGCGCTTCCCAAAAATCCATCAAAATTCAAATAAGAAGCACTTCGCGGAATAAATAAATTTTTATAAATTGAAAAATTAGCTTAAAAATTTGAATAAACTTCAACAAATTCTAGCATAAAAAATTGTAAAATGATAAATCAATTTCCATTTCATTTGTCCGACTTTTTGTCTAACATGCTGAACATTCGAATGTGGGTCTTCGTGGTGGCTCATGCAGCTGAATACGCAATGCCACAAGTGAAATTGGGCTTACTGCTGAGAGGACATGCAGTTTTCCGCTTCCATCTAGGAAATTTAAATTTTTTTAAATTAATAATTACCACGAAAGTTTTTCCCTACAATTTGATTACTATTTTAAAACGAATTTGATATAAAGTGATGTCAGTTAAAATCGGGTTCTAAATTTATTAGCAATTTGTATTACGCATTTTCCTGATTAACATAATAAAAAATGTCTCCACAATCGATTATAAAATTCATATAAACATTTTTCGATAGCGTTTTTGGGTGTTTTGATGGATTTTTGGGAAGCGCCCATTATGATGGATTTTTGGGAAATGTCCCAATTATTGGTTTTTTGGGTTTTGATGGATTTTTAGGAAGCGCCCATTATGATGGTTTTTGGGAAATGACATAGCACCTTTCTTACTATTCTTTGCAATTCCTTTCTCTGGAATCTGTTCATTGATGAATTATTGCTTCGTCGCCAGAGTGAGATCAATCTGCATGCATTTTTTTGGTCAAGCGAAAACTTTGAAAAACGAAAAGTAGGGTCTGGATTAAATTCGATTCAAACGAAACTTAAAAAACCAGCTTTATATCAAAAGATAGCCCCATAAATTAGCTACTAAATGAGCCTATATCTATCCAAATTGGCCCAGACTAAAAAATTATGGCCCAAATAATAATTCGTGCCGGCATTTTGTTGGTGTAGATATGAATGATTTTTTGGCCATAACTTTTTTGAAACGGGCCAATTCGGATGGAGTTAATGTGCCAATTCGGATTGAGTTAGGCTCATTTGCTAGATAACTTATAGGGCCTTTTTTGATATAAAGAAACGTAACTTTCATACGAAATTATTTTAATTTTCGTTTAAAATCTCACCCTGACGACGAAGCAATATGTTTTTATCGATGGACATTTTTCATTTTTACTTTTATGTAAATTGTTGTAATTGATTCTGCTCGTACAAATGTTTGAAAACCTGGCTTAACTTTTAGATTTTTGGTATTGCGGATTGTAAAACGGATGCAAACAATTACGACGCAATGTAGGCAGCCTTGATGGAGACGGACGCGGAAGAGGACGCAGACAAAGTGACTATATATCGCTCAAATTTTGCGGACGCGGATTTCGAGACGCGGACGATAACATTTTTAAAATTATTTTCGTCCAAAAACATCCAAAAAAAACCTCGTAATTTCGCAATTTCACAAATCACAATAATGTAATTATAAAAATAAAAAATGCTCACAAAAAGAGATTTAAAAAATTAATAAATTAACAAGGGAGGTTCCCGAGGTGGAACTCTCCGATTGCTTGGTGACCCATCCCATTATTTAGAGCATCCACGCTAACCACGGCGTTATATTATTTATTTTTCCCACAAAGGGTCATAAAATTTTATATTAATTTTTTAAACAATTATTTTTCGCGCTTTAAGCGCGGGTCGTCCGGTGTGGTTTAATGCTTGCTTGACATCATACATTAAACAATTCCTAAATAAAAGTAAATAATAATAAAATAGATACCCTTATCTATATTTTTTTAAATTATCGTTATCCCCCCATTCGTCAATTTATACACCCTTCCACCTATCCACCCAGCTATTGAGCCCATGCTTAAAGCACTTCGGAAAAATTAAAAAATTAATATAAAATTTTATTACCCTTTGTGGGAATAATAAATAATATAACACCGTGGTTAGCGTGGATGCTCTAAATAATGGGATGGGTCACCAAGCAATCGGAGAGTTCCACCTCGGGAACCTCCCTTGTAAGTTAAAACAAAATTGATGATATTTATTTTAAAAATTTGAAAAAATAGCATAAAATAACATTATTAAATTTACCCATCAATTAAAGTGAATAATGATTTTATTTTATTTTTATTGATTTTATTGTTTTCGGTATATAAATTTTTTACGACAATTCGCACCAAAAAGACGACTGTGCCGTGCTGAGTCCTACCCCATGAATTTACAATTTAGGTGACATTGGCCATAATGAGGCATAGAATTTTTTCAATTTTTTCTGTAACAATGGAATAAAAAATAGATTTTTCAACAGGAGAATAATGGCAGAATTAAATTTAAAACAATTTCCATTATTATACAACTTAAGAAAGAAATTTTTTTTCATATTTTCAAACAATATTTTTTGTAAAAAATTGTTATTTTGGTCAGGACATTTTTGATTTTCATACAATGCGCCAAATATTCTGTATCTATACAATTTGCCATTTTGACTGATCGTAAAGTTCTAGTCATTTTTTGGCCGCATTTTTTTTGTTCAAGGTACGGTTATAGTTGAAATTCGGTCAATGGTTTTGAGAAAAAAATAGGCTGTTCAAAACAAAAAGAAAGTGTTGTGGAAAATTTTTAAAAATATTTTGAGAAATTTGTTTTTTTTTGTAATTTTGTTTTTCTAGCATTTTTTTTTAAATCGACGACTACATGATAAAAAGGTTCTACGGACAATTGAAAATTGAAATTACATTCCAATTTTTTCTAAATAAGTTGATTTGTTGTTAATCATTAAAACAAAAATCTACTCGCTGATTAGAACTGAATTTTTAGATTTTTAAAGTATATACTCGTTGCCATAAAAATGTTTTAATTTTTTGAAACTATATTTTGAAGCAAAATTATGTCCCATACTAATTTCTTTTATGTTCTCTCTTTTTATACTATTCTCATTTTTTATGCTATTTTCTTTCGCTATGGAAGGATATGAGCTTGACACAAATAAATGAAGAGAAAATTTCCATGTTCTTCGATAATTTTGACCAATAGGTTAAGTTATTTGAGTTGGGCGGACGTAAAATTGCTTAGAAAATAAACTAGAAATACGATTTTATAGAAAAATAAAGCAAAAATTAGGTATTAAATGAGCGCAGCTTTAAATAAATTACGGCCAGGATAAGTATTTCTTTCAGAATTTGGAAATATTTAGGTGGAGATTCCAAACGGTCGAGTTCAACCAAATTTACCTTTTTTATTGGTCCCAATTAGATGGATCCAAAACCTGTTTTATTCGGAACGTATGTAATTTCAAGTAAACTTATGATGATCGATTGTATATTAGCTTGATTTTCCTAGAAAATGTAATTGATTGTTGATAGTTGATGCATAAGTATTAATTTTCACGGGTGTGAAAGTGGTGAAAAATTTATTTTCTTACATTATTAACCCGCAACATGATTCGCAATTTTTTTTAATTGGCAAGTTTTAATTTTAAACGTATTACACCCAAAATAGGTAAGAGGAAAATTAACATTATTGTTACATTCTATAATCTACAACATTCTGAGGGTGCTGGGTCGTTTAAAAAAATATCATAATGGGCGTTTTAAAAAAAGGATCAAAACTCAATTTGTCCTCTAAAACTTTTTTGTTAGACCTGTTAGACCAAATTTATAAAAGGCAAAATTGTATAGAATTTTATGCTCTATCTGCTGGTATAAATTTTTTTCGAATTTCGAACAAAAATGATGGAAAAGTCAAAAATATCAAAAATTCAAAATTTTTATTCGAAATTCGAAAAAAATTTATACCAGCAGATAGAGCACAAAATTCTATACAATTTTGCCTTTTATAAATTTGGTCTAACAGGCCTAACAAAAAAGTTTTTAGAAGAAATATCGAGTTTTGATCTATTTTTTAAACGCCCATTATGATACTTTTTTAAAACGCCATAGCACCATTATGAATCTATATTGGTGCCAAATACATATTAATACGAATAAAGAATATAAAGCAGTCCAATAAGTAGGTAACGGATAGTTATGGAAATAAAATGGCATAAAATATGGAGTAAAAAACCGAGATATGGACCAAAATATGGACTAAATTGACTGATTTAGTCAACGATTTTTAGCAATATATGTTTGCTAAATTTTTTTAATCAAATTTGTAAAATGGAAAACAAATTTGGAGGAATTACCGAAAGAACAAAATAAACTTGCGAAATTGTTTTGAGAATAGGGTTTTATTGATTTTCCTTTCAGATTTATTTCAAATTATAAATAATTTTAATTTTTTTGGCAAATTTATTAAAATCTTCCGGTGCTAGGTCGTTACCGCAAAAAACCTTCACGAGGGGCGTTAAAAAAACCGCCACGAGATATAGTCTGGCCTAAAACTTTTTTGTTAGACTTGTTAGACAAAAAGTATAAAAGACAATGGTTGTGCAGAATTTTACGCTGATTCGAATGGTACATTTTGTTTTTCGAAATTCGGTTAAAAATTTCGAAATATCCCCTAAAAGCCGTATTTTTCGGTATTTCGGAAAAATTTCGAACTTTTTGGCTGAATTTCGAAAAATCAAAAATATCAAAAATATAGTGCATAAAATTCTGCACAAATTTGTTTTTTATACTTTTGGTCTAACAAGTCTTACAAAAAAGTTTTCGAACAAAATTTTGCATTCACTTTTTTAACGCCCTAGCACCGATTATTCGACCCTAGAATCATTTGGGAATTCAAGATGAAAATTATTGAAACGAAAGGTTAATTTTTAAAATTACAATACACCAACAACGAAACACTGGAAAGTGCGGAATTCGGTCTTTCGTAAGCCCGCTCTTCTATAGCAACGCTTAAGTGAAATATAATTGTTATTTATTCTGCGGAATATTTTCGAACAGCCGATTCTGAACTTGTAATTGCAACCCTACTTTTGCTGATCAAAACATTAGCTTGGGGTTTCGAAATATTTTGTTCATCCGAATATGAACATATTCAAATGAATTTTATCGATGATTTGATGTTTAAAAATTGAAAAAAAAAACCGAGTTCTACTCATTATTCATTAATTTTCGGATAGTAGTAGAAACTTCTGCTTTTCCTGAAATTATTTTCTTCATTTTTCCCATTAGCAATTTATTTTTTTTGCAATCGTTTTTCATAAAGATCTCGGGAAAAATGATTGCAAAAAGTTTTTTTGTAATTCAAGCAAATTTTTTTATTTTTTTGCACTTTTCGACCAAACGACTCATCAGCACGAAGATCAACAATATTTCGGTGGCATAATCCTCTGCCATATCCAATGGTTTTTTCAGTATTTTATCCCAATCTCTTTTAAATGGTTTAAAAATAATACAAGTAATTTTGTATATTAGTCACTTTTTCACTTGAAATGAAGTTGTAGTGTACCGAAATTTTGAAAATTCAAATTTATACGAAAGACAAGTAAAAACGTCAAAAAAGAAACAAAGCTGGATCGTTGACCAAAAATGAAGAAAGAACACTCGAAATAAAATGCTTTATTTATCTCTTAATAAATCACAACGGACTCAAAATGAGGAAATCCGGGTAACTGAGGAAAAGGACAAATAAAATAAATTTGTTTATATATAGGGAAAAATACAAAACGCCAAAGTCAAAATTCTGTATATGAAAAATTTAAAAAGGGGAAATTAGATCACTTTTATAAGACAAAAAAATGAACAAGATCAATTGAATTCTGATCAATATGTGACTACAATTGTGGAATGGAAAAGAGTGAGAAAGGAGCATTTTACATAAATAAATGAGATTTGGACATTTAAATGGGGAGAAAATGGGTTCGACTTTCAGGATCCATTTTTCAAGCTGTTTTAGAAATTGTTGAACTGGGAACACCTCTCCTTCGGAAAATTGTCATTTTTATAAATAGATCTAACTGCAAATTTGGCGTCTAATAAGTACATTTGGCGCTAGTTTAAAAGTGGGCGTTTTTGAAAACCCACTAAAAGGGCCCCCCCCCTGTTGGGCAAAATAGTAAAAAAAATTTTTGCTCAAAAGAAGTTAATTTGCTCAAAAAGTAGTTAAAAAAGTAAAAAATGAAAGAAAAGTTTTTTTGGATTTCAAATGAAAAGGGTCCACCCTGTTAAATTTGAGGGTTTTCAAAAACGCCCACTTTTAAACTAGCGCCGTACATTTTCCCGAAAATATGTAAAGTGTTGTCCTTCTTCGAGGCGTCCGATGCTAACATGCCGATTCCTAGGTACCAAAGTGGCCCGAAGTCATCCACATATGGCACTTTTTTGTGCCACATTGTTCGATTGAAGAATTCTCCAAGTATATCCACAGCTTGACAAGGGGTTGATCTGGATAGTTTAAAAAAATTCACAAGTTTAAACATGAAGACCATACAATTTTCCAATTTTGAGAACCAAATTTTTGTGAACCAAAATTGATGGATTACACTTTTATGAGTCTCTTTCTTATTAATTTAAAATAAAAAGATTTTGGCCTAATCAACTTTTCGTTCCGTAAAAATATTAAAATTTTCGAAAAATGTTTTCCAGAATATATAAAAACCGAAACATCATCTCCCAGAGCACAAATTTGGCTTGATTTTTGAAGAATATATTTTTGAAAATATTTTTTAATTTGTTATCTTATTATTTAACTTTAAAAATTTTTTGAAAATTATTTCAACTATTGTAAAATTCTCTATTGTACCTATCTGCTTTGTATTAGAGTTTGAAATTTGCGCGCTTTTTGGATTGTTCAGGATCAGCAACACTTCGGTCTCATAATCCTCTGCCATGACCCTAATGCCATTTTGCTACCCGAAAAGTTGCAAAAAATATGTGCACCTTTTTTTAAAAAATGTATAAATTATTCACCCACCGATTGGGATTAATAAAATTCAAACCTGTTGCTGTTTTATCCGTCTCGTAATTGATCTCTAACCATTCTTCACAAGCCTGTACACTTTGGATTGGAACCCATTTTTGACAAATTCGTTGACCATGCGTGTTTGTAACAAGCCGTTTATGTGCATATTTTTGAACAATGATGAATAGAGTTCGTGTCCACATCCAGTTAACCGCAAAAATCGAAAATTTGGTGGGGAGTTTTTGATGGATTAACCGAAAATGATGATACGAATTATATAAAATGAAAGTGTTAGAATGAACAAAATTTTCAGGGAATTTATTTGTGGACTGCCGATTTGCCCAATTTTGATGAATCATCAGTGCAGAGAGTGTGGGAATGGATGTGGGCATAGAATGCAAAGGGTAAAAAATAATTAAAATATTAAAAAGCCATTTCTACATATAGTAAAAGAAAACAAGATTATTGGAAATTGCATAATGTTTAAAAAAAAATTCAAACTTGGTCAAAAAAGGTTGCAAAACAATTTGTATTCACATATGGTCGTGGCCACAAAGAATGTTACGATTATTTCAAACTATATTTTGAAGCGAAAGAAAATAGCATATAAAAAGATGAAGGAAGAGAAATCGGTGGGGGGTCAACGCCCCTCGTGGCGGTTTTTTTAACGTCCCAGCCAGGGCTGTTCACGGGCCTGCCCTGGCCGGCCCGGCCCGGACCTCAATAAAAAAAGCCCGGCCCGTCGACTACCAGGCCCGGCCCGGCTCGGACTCGGGCCGTCCCGGAAAATTTTTTTTACCAAAATTTTTCTAAAAATTTTTAAAATTTTTGCAAAAAATTTTGGCAGAATTTTTTTTACCATTTTTAAAAATCATATTTTTTATCAAAAAGGCATAAAAATAACAAGAATTACGAATTCGAATAATAAATTTTATACATTTTAACATCATTGAAAAAAATTTTAATCACCGAACAATTTTTCAAAAATTTTTAACTGAATTTTAATTTTATAAATTTTCATGTGCTAATATAGATAGGTAATGTTTTCCCCCCAATTTGCCAATAAAACTTCCCACTAAAATGCTTGTTATACTTTGACTTTCTACATAAAAAATCATCTCCAAAAGTTCCGACAATTTGAAACAATTTTCAAGTTTTTTGATTAAATTTTAAAAATATTTTACATAATAAAAATTTAAAATATATTTTTTAAATTAAATTTCATTTTTTATTAAAAATTTCAATATTTTTGGGTTATGGTCAGAAAAATTTCCCCCTACCGGGCCTATCCGGGCCGGCCCGGGCCCGGAGACGGCTAGGCCCGGACCGGCCCGGGCCGGCTCGTGCACACCCCTGGTCCCAGCACCGATTCCACTCATCACACGAAAAGAAACAGATTGAAAAACTGGGCAAGTTCGGTGATACGAAGATTATGGGAATATTCTATCTTGGTGTAGACTTGCTCAGTGAGTGTTGACTGCGAGAAGAGGCCGAAGTTTATGATGCAGTTGCTCTGCCAATATGCTCGGTTACGAATGAAAACGTATCCATGAAAGGCCGTCCGCTGTAAAATCCCTTCTATTGCCCCGTCAATGATCTGGGAAATTGATCGAAGTGAATCGGAGTGGACTTCACGTCTGAAATATTAAAATAATATGAAGAGAGTAAGAAACACTAGAGTATCGCCATTAGAGTCTCCTGGCAGAAATAGTAAGGATGAATTCCTTCATTTTGGGTCAAAAAATAATTTCCAATAAAAAATTAGGCGATTTATTTTATTTAAAGGTTTCAGAAGTGTAGATTCTATCTGACTTCAGAATTGAGTTAGCATAACATTTGACGCAAGTTTTACGTGAGATCACGTTAGCCCAGTAATTTAAAGACTAAACCTCACAAACAATTTAAAATGACACAAGTGTTCGATGGTGCTAAATATTGATCTGTCATCAGTTTTGCCATATCATCTCGTAAAATCTTATTTTATTAGCTACTTGATTTTCCCATCAATCCATATATCTAACTTGATAAAATGATAAAACTCATATCGAACGTAATGAGAGCCCAAATCTGATGTCAGAACTGGATTCTATTCCCTTAAAGTCTGTAAATACAAGAATGGGCGTTTTCTGAGATTTATTTTCAGCCCTACAAGGGGTTCGAAAAAAATAAACTGTACTTGATGATTGCAGTAATATTTTCGTGCCATATTTCGGCCCATTTTTGCGCCGATTGTGCCATTTCACGTGATTCGATAGGCTGGCGAAATGTTGCGATGTTAATTCCTTTGTTGTACCATTGCAATTTGAATCAAAGCATATGGGACCATAATAATATTTGATGTCGTTCCAGTTCTCCGAGATGAGTACATGGTAATGGTACCTGAAAATATAGATTATCATTTTACCTTTGTTTCATGCCGCAACATTTTGTTTATTGGTTCGCCGCCAGAGTAAGGGCATTTTAAATATTTTTGCGGTCGAAAGAAAACAGTAAACGAAATAAATTTCACCAAACTGCATAAATTTAAACATTAATTTACGCATTTCGATGCACAGAAACTATCTATTAATTTCGAATATTAAAGCATTTGTATGAGCTTATATAAATTTAGTATAAATAGCATTAATAAGATTGTCAACAACTTTGCGCCAAGATCTATATAACGTCTCAAAAGCTACTTACAAGGATTAGTCATAAAAGTTACACCTTTCCAAAAGTCTCACTATGATAATTAGTGAGATCTAGACGATTCAAGCAAAAAACTAGAGGCCCATGGAATTAAAAATCTCGATAAAAAATTATTTTAATTTAATTTTCCGGTGTGCTTTAAGCGCGGGTCATCGGCGGGTCAGCCGCCATTATGGACAGCAAAATTACAAAAAGCATGTTAAGATATACCTATAAAAGAAAAAAGTTAAGGTTGAATTTTTGACCTTTTTACTTTTTCGAAATTTGTTTGAAAAATTTTTGAAATCCTTCGAAAATGTTCGCATAAAAAATTTTTGAGAAAAGAATTAATTTTTGGAGAAAATTCGAAAAAGTAAAAAGATCAAAAATTCAACCTTATTTTCCGCACATTTGCGCTTTTACAGATATAACTTAACAGCTTTTTGAAATTTGGCTTCCATAATTATTTTTGCTTGACCCCCAATAATGAAATTTATTTTCATTGAAAATAATCATTTTTCGTGAGAAATATTCCCGGAACGACCCCCTCCTCCGTCCATCCGTCCACCAAGAAGGAAAAATTTTCTAAAGTTTATTTTTGGAATTTTTGGCATTCTCACCCATCAGATGAAATCCAAATTGCTCAATAGTTTCCATAAAATTCAATTCTGATAATTTTAATTGCATATCAGTTTTTATAAAAAAAAATTTTACCCGGGTAAACCACGTTCCATCACCTCCTTTCCCAGCATTTCTGCCGTGTCATTGTACTTTGCTGCCTGCACAGTTTCGTCCTTGATCGCCTCCAATGCATCTGTCATTTGAACCAAAGGCCATTGATAGTCCTGAATTTTAAATTCTTAATTTTATTTCAACAAGAATTGTGTTGTCATTTTTTACGTTGGAGGGGGAGGTGGATGACGGCCAATATCGAAGTTACCGAAATAATTTTGGGTAAAATATTGTTTCTTAAGTTACCGATTATTTATTCTATCTTAATGGTATACCATTAAAATTTTCAATCTGCTCATAAATTTAAAGAAAGAGATCATAGATGTGTGAACTATCTAATAGAGAAATGAAAAACTTTTTTTGGAGGGGGGACAATCACTGATAGGGGCCGCCGTGAAGTTTTTGATGATTATTTTTGGTGGGAAATAATTTTTGATTTTATTGAAATTTTTCAAATTTTTAGCTATTTTGATGGGCCCGGCAGCCATGACAAGGGATACCAGAGAGAAATTCTTGAAAAATAATCACTTCTTAAGAAAATTTATGTTAAGTTCTTTTTAAGAAATTTAATGTATAACTGGCGCCGGCGGTCCATGATTGGGGCCGTCAGAGAAAATTTCAAAAATTAAACCATATTTCTAAGAAATTTCATTTTAAGGCAAAAATTAATTTTTTATAAGAAGAAGTAAAATTTTATTCAACAAACTAATGTGTTATTCTGTGCAAAATCTAAAAATCCAGGAATAGAGATTAACTTTACAGTATAACATAATTTTTCCCATACAAGTTAAATTCTTAATTATCTGTAAATCATAAAAAATGCAACTCATTAAAAACACGGGGCGCTAGTTGCAAATAGGTCTCCCTTGGGACTCTTACATTTTTTGAGTCTCGTAACATTTATTGAGTCTCGGAAGTCAAAATTATTTATTTTCCATTATTTTTGTTATTTGACATTGTGATGCAAATGCCTGGACATCTAAATTATTAGTTGGCATGATTATTATTATTAATGTGCCAGCATTTTGTGTTGGCATGATTACTATTAGTTGGCATGATTATTATTAATGTGCCAGCATTTTGTGTTGGCATGATAAAGACATCTTGAATTTGAATTTTTAATGATTTTCAATGTGGACTCATAAAATGTCAAGAAATCGAGTCATTATACAATAATATGATCGAAAAAATAATTTAAATTTATAAAATTAAGTCCCGGGACCCAAAAAATGTAAGAGTCCCAAGGGAGACCTATTTGCAACTAGCGCCAAACACGGTATTTAATTATTCGTTAAAGATTTTTAATTGAATTATATAGCCTTCAGCATGCGGTACATACCAGTTTTTTCGTTATCCATGTGCTGATGAACTCAGGACGGTCTTCGATTTTCCATTGAATCTTTTCCTTATAATGCTCCATCTTTTCGGATTTACCGGCAAACGAAATGTTGGCACAGACACCTGCCATGAATCACTGAATTATAAAATTTTAGATATTATTTATATGAGTATATATATGGTAAGAATTTATTTTAATCTACTGGAAACCATGTAAAATTGTAAATCAATGCAACTAGCTAGACATGACCTAAAAATTAAAAGTATGACATGTACAGATATTTCCAAAAAAATTTCAAAAATTTTGCAAAACCAGTGTCCCTCTTAGTCGAACAAACATTTCCAAAGCTGCATATATATAGTTTTCAACGCGTAATGGCGAACTGACTTAGGTATAATATAACAAACACCACAATCTCCGTCCAAAAATTCTTTTAAACCGGTTTAGTTGTTCGATGGTACTGTTTCATGCTTCTTCCTCTGTGCCTACTCTTTAAAATGGCTGTACATTTTTGTATCTTATAACTACATCATTTTTGGGAAAACTCCGGTTCCGGCTTCGCTCCGGCTCCGGAGACAATTTTTCCGAAAGGACAGAACCAAATTTTTGGAAACCGAAGCCGGAGCTGGAGCAAATTTGGACAAATTCGGCTCCGGCATCGACTGGATAGTGAGCAAAAAATTTTCGGGGATCGGGCCGGAACCAAAATTTCCGTTTTTCCCAACACTAACTGCTAGAGTAATAAATTTAGCATAAAAGAAGCATAAAACTAGCTAAAATATTAGGCTAATAAGCATGTACGAATCTGAACACAATAAGAAAAGTATGATCGAAATATTTTTTAGGTCAAATTCACGGTGTTTTTAGGTCATGAATTTGTGTACAATTTGTTGTTTTTTTTGTCCTTTTTATTTCAAATTATTTTTTGGATGTAATGTGTGAATCTACATTGTGACATTTTCCAAGTGGATGGGAAAGTGAGATGGAAAAGAATTATTCTCTATCTTTCCAAACTTGCTCGTCGTCGAGGAAAACTTTGCTCGATGTAATGGAAATATTTGAAATGAGAATTCGGCGAATTTTTCATGGTTTTGAGGGGC
>LDKF01002937.1:8149-20668 GCA_001026735.1 Rotylenchulus reniformis | reverse complement strand
TCGTCAATGTGCCGGAGAGCGACGACGAACGCCCTATGGAGAGGGCTCAACAGGAAGTGTAGGGCTGAAGGGCATACTGGGTGCGTGTGGACTGGACTCGTGCCTACCGACTGTGGTCACTCGGCTCGGGGAACACCAGCCCAACCGCTGCCGGTCGATCAAGGTCCAGCTGCCGACCAAGGGAACCGTCAACCACGTGTTGCAACAACCGGCCGAAGGCGCGTGAAGGACCCTTTAAAAAAGTAGGCATCCGTGAAGAAATGACAGCAGAACAACACAAGGAAAGATCCAGGTTAATTCAAGAATGCATCAAAAAGCGATCCGAAACAAATAGATTATATTGTAAATGCAAACTCAGTCATTCTCCGATTGGATATCCCAAATCGTATCAGATCCAATCAGCCAATTGTTTCCCCAATCCCACAAGTAATTTCCAATTATATTGTCCAAAATCAACAATTCCTTGCACAAGCAAATACCATACTTGCCCAGCTCCAAAAACAGTGGAATTTTATATTATTTCTCCACCCATTGTTTCTTCTATAATCATTTCACTCGTTATTTGTTTCTATCCGTTATTGATTTTTTGTGTTGACTTTTTGACCTAGCCCCTCCGTGCGTATAAAATTGATTGATTGATTGATTGACAAAAAAATCGTCAAATATGGATAAAAAGATAGAAATATTCCCAACTATGGACAAAAATATGGAAAATATGGAAAATATGGACAAAAAATTTAAAGAAAATTGTGAAAAAATTAAAATTTTACTGAAAATTACATTAAAAGCAATCTGATTGCAAAATTACAACCTTCGGATGAAATGATAAATTGACATGAATATGTCTAAATTGGTACATTGTAGCTACAAAATGGCTAAAAATTCCAAAAAGTTTCAAAATAACTATAAATTTTAAATCTGTTAACTAAATGTCTATAAAATGAAAAAATATATAGAAAATAGGTCTAAAATTTCTTTTTGGCCCAAAAAATGAAAAATTTTATGATATTTTTCGAAAAAAATCACGAAAAATTGAAATTTATAGAAATATGGTCAAAATATGAAAAAATGTGTTTAAAATGAAAATGCAGTTTAAAGTGATTTTCAGGCCATTCTGCGCATGGATTTCCATATAATTGCCATCCCTTATAACATGTGAAAATAAAATGCATAAATCGAGAAAGTAATATTTAAAAAAAAGACTGAATGTTATGCCGTATTATAAATTTCTATTTCAATGAATTGGATATGCCAGTAAAAAATAAATTTTTTCCCTGTTGATTACCGCAAAAAATATATTATAAAACCATGGGCTTGTATTTTTTCAACCCCTCCGCAGAGGGGGCTTATATTTAGAGTGGGCCTATAATGCAAGGTGGCCTATATTTTTCGACCTCAGTGATGAAGAGGAGGGTAAAATTTTTCGACCCAATTTTTTAATCTTTATTCTCTCGGGAAATGTTTTCATGGTGATACATAATTACTAGGGCACGGATTTTTATGCGCAAAATATGCTCAAAATTTCCAAAATATGTACAATTTTTGTTTGCAAAATATGACCTAAAAATGCAAATATTTTGCTCAAAAACTAATTAAACTATTTTTAAAGCGAATTTAAGCCTATTTAAAGTTAACTTTGTTACCTTTTTTGCATCTTTGGCCCTTTTGGAGATTTTTTGAAAAACAGTGTTTTCTTAAGAAATTTGGCCATTTTTCTTTGAAAATTATAAAAGTTAAATCATTCTGGAATTTTTCAAAATTGATAAAAAAATGAAAAATATCCGAAAAATTCAAAAATGCAAAAAAAATTTCCCAAAATATGCAAAAATTTCTCAACAAATGCATATTTTTCTCAAAAAATGCCCAAAATATGCATAAATATGCGCAAAATATGCGAAATATGCTATTATGCATAAAAAGTCGAAAATATGCAAAAAATGCAGTTAGAAATCCATGCTAGAGTATTCAATACATGCTAAAAATATGTTTTAGGTGATTTTCAGGCCGTTCTGAGCCCGCAAAAAATTGCATTTGCATAAGAATCCGCGCACTAATAATTACCGATGTTCGCCTGTCATCCATCCATCACAGAATGCAGAGAAATTGCGCAATAAAATGATACTGAATGTCATCCGTCATTAAAGGGATCGGATTTATATGCCCCAAAAAAAGGCCTAATATGCACATATAATATGCACTAAAAATTCTAATTCATTAAAAATGGCAAAAAATGCCGAAATATGCACTAAAAATAGCAAAATATGCATTAAAAATTGACCTAAAAAAATTTAGGCGAAAAAATAAAAAAAAATCTTCAAAAATCATTGTTTAAAGTCATTTAAAATGGTAAGTAGAAGCAATATAAATCTTCATTTTTTCGAATAATGAAATTTTTCTCCAAAAAAAATTAGAAAATTTTTGGGAAAAATTTTAGAATTTTTGAAAAAAATTTTTTCAAAAAAAATTGAAAATTTTCGGTTTTATTGCATTTTTGCTTAAGAATTTCTCAAAGATGGGCAAATGTGCTCTAAAAACGCTTTATATTCAAAGATGCTCTAAAATCCAAAAATATTTATTTATATATGCACTAAAAAGTTGCTTCGAATCAAAAAATTTTAACGTCAAAATGCTTGTTTTTTGGTCCTTTCTTCAGAGCATATGCGCAAAAAAACATATCATATAAATCCCTAATCATTAGACTGGAGAGAAATTTTATATAACATTCGACGCCGAACTGTTATCCATTATCACATTAGTATAAAAAAATTTCATGACCTTTTTTTTATAATGCAGGGTGGTCCTATAATACAGTTTTTACGGTATTTTTTTCTTTTTTTACCTTCTTTGCAGGTGGGCAACCCGCGGCTCCATTTTCCATCCGTGTCGCATTTGAGGTGTGCTTCTTTACCCGGTGGCAAATTGCCCAAATAATACCCATCTTCACATTTACAATCGACATATTGACCCTGTTTATAGCCATCGGCGGCATTGTCTTCGGTTTTGTAATCACCGCTTTCATCGATCGCGCATCTTAGCGGTTTTGTCCATTTGAGCAGATCACAAGCTGATATAAGGAAATTTTAAAAATTGAATTCTATGAAAAATTGAAAAATCCAAAGATACTCCAAAAAACATACAGGGTGCGCCAAAAGTCTTTGCACACAGCAATTAATATAACTTTTTTTAATAATTAAAGATATACACAATCAAATAGATTCAAAAGATGCGCAACATAATAGAGTATAAAAACTTTTATTAGATTTTAGTCATCCCGCCCTTGGAACAAAAATAGAGACGAAATTGTATGGGAAAGTTTTTAATAAAAGCGCCGCACCTTTTTTCAAGAATTTTGGCCCAATTTCTAAGAAAGGCTATGCTGAGCGATTCCAAATTTTTATGAGGAGTAGCCCAGGTCTTGACCTTCAAAATTATACAGAGAGTATAATTTTTCAAAAGAATAATCAGGAAAATTATGATCTTAAATGGAGGGATAATTTTTAAAATTGTCAATTTTGAAAAATCGGGTGGTCTTACACTTGTAAGATTGTAACTCAGTTCTTACCAAAGCTAGAGACAAAATCTTTTTTATCATAGATAGAGCAATAAATCAACTATGAAATCTATGTAAAATTACCTAAAAATAATTTCATAGAAGAAAGTTAGACGACCGATAAGAAAATTTCCTTTTTGCGCCGCAGCTATGGGATGAGAACTTTTTTCATAACTTTTGTATCAATTAACCAAAATGGAATTTTTTAGGTGGAAATTGTAGAGAACTGTTTGATCTATCAAATGATATAAAGATCTTTTAAAAAGATCCATTCTTAAATTAATTCTGAATTTTTTATTGTCCGAATTTTTCTTCTATCCAAAAAGGCTGCAATTTTTGGAGACTCTTTATTCCCTAATTGAAATTTAATTTTTGGATATTCAATAACTAGGTTTTATAGCGAATTTAATGGACTACAAAATAAAAAAAAATGTATAAAATAATCTATGCTCTAGAAAAAAAGTTATGGACATAATAAAAGTGTGCAACGACTTTTGGCGCACCCTGTAGATGGTGTTCCGTAGTACAAAAAGTACAAAATTTTACATGGTAATGATATATCGTATTTCTTTTATTCTTCCCCGATTATAATTGGAGGTATTTAAAAAAACGAAGCCGCCCCATTCTTAAGAAAGGTTACATATTTTATGACCCCCTCCCCTAACGTGAATAAAAAGAAAATAATTCTCTATTTATAATATGGTTTATTTTTAGTATTTACTTAATAATATTGATGCTAAAAATTGATGGATTATATGATGAATTTTTGAATTTAGAAACGTTTGGCTAAAAATCCATTTATTATTTGTTTTCTTCTCGATTAAATATAAAGCCTCTCTTTATTATTACTCATATTTGATTGATTAATTACCCATTTTTGTGTAGAAACAAAAAAGATAAATATTAATTTTACTGCTACTCCAACTAACAAATTCGACGACAAACATGTTCTATTGGCACATGGTATCACCCAGCTTGACCTCATTGCTGCTTTGCCCAACCGCGTCAAATTGATGGTTTAACAAGTTGTCGGCTTTATTAAACTGGCCATGGAATTGCATGCACAACGTACAACGTACATGCATAACGGTACAACGTCGATTGTTAATACACTTTGATCATTGCCCACCTTCCGGGACCATAGCAAAAATTCATTTCTCTAAGTTTCATTTGAACCGAGTTATAAGCCAAACTGTACTTTTCGTTTCAAGTCGTACGTCCGACCCCCCCAACAAAGGGTGGAAATTGACCTTGCTCTGGCGACACCAGAATATGTCCTATGGTCAAATAACCAATAGTTACTTACCAGCGTGTTAACAATCGACGTTGTCCCGTTATGCATGTACGTTGTACATGTAATTCCATGGCCAGTTTAATAAAGTCGACAACTTGTTAAACCATCAATAGAATGGAATGGCGCTCGGCGGGGCTCAATAAAAGAGCCCTTAAGATCGCAGTTATGCAGTCTAGTTATTCAGTCTTGTTCAGTCCAAGCCCAAGAATGAGAGGGGAACCAACACCTAATTCCCCCGTGAATGTTCCCCATTGAATTGTGAAAGATCCCGACATAATACCCCCGGATAAAGTGAATTGGCAAGACTCGTTGGACCCTAAAGAACCGGTTAGAATCAAAGGCTTTACATTATACGTTTTTGTATGGTTCCGTTCCGATTTTCATCCATTTTTTCATCTGTTGCTCACCTGCTTTGAATAAAAATGAACAGAAAAGTGAGTTGTCCAGGAGAAAATTCTGTTAAACACATAGATGATTTTCTTTAGGTAGGTTCTAATATTCCGAACTATTTATACAATAAACGGCGCTACTGGAAAAGTGGTCAGTTTTGGGATTCTAACATTTTTTGAGTCCCAGTACTCAAAATCATTTTTTCACCATTATTTATGAATCAACATCTGTAATTTACATTTAAAAAATAACAAAAATAAATTGTTCTGCTTGTGAAAAGTATATGCAACATACAAAAATAAATTCTGCCCGTAAGAAGTACGGGCAACATACAATATAACTAGTTCTGCCCGTATGAAGTACAGGTAACATAAAAATAAGCGGAAAACTTATTCGATCTTCGATGCATTTTTTAAAAAGTTTTTTTGCTTGAAAATTACAAATTTGAAAAATAAAATGATGAACATTAAGATTTAGAGTCCCGGGACTCAAAAAATGTTAGAGTCCCAAAACTGAACATTTTTCCAGTAGCGCCGTTTATTGTATAAATAGTTCGGAATATTAGAACCTACCTTGGGGAACATTCACGGGGGAATTAGGTGTTGGTTCCCCTCTCATTCTTGGGCTTGGACTGAACAAGACTGAATAACTAGACTGCATAACTGCGATCTTAAGGGCTCTTTTATTGAGCCCCGAGCGCCATTCTACGGTCCATACCCATTAATCTCATCTTCGACCATTTCCCCCGATCACAGGGTAGGCACCCCTGGGAATCACTCTTATGGGCGGGAAGAACAATTTCAAATATTATTACCTATATGAAATAGGAACGAGGCATTAAAGTTCGATCATGGACAATAGAACAAAGGCACTTAGAATTAAAATAGTCTCTCGATAGAAATGGATTTTTCTATGATCTTTTGAAGCGAATTCCTTCTTGTAAGATAGTACAGAAAAGGAGGATAAATGGAAGGAAAAAGAAACAAACAACAATCATTTAACATGGCATGTTTACGCGTCATAAAATCATATGGATTTTTTGTGCTGATTTTAGATGATAGCCCCTCTAGCCTCTAGTATATTCGGGGTTGGAAATGAATTTGTACATTTTTGGAACAAACAATTATCTCACAAGAAATAATATTCCACCGAATTCTAGACCGAACATGCCGATCGGTCGAGACAAAAATCGTAGGTTGAGTAAAATTTTCCTTTTTTATTTTTTTACCGGGCTTTTGGGAATAAATAAATTCTAAAATTATAAATTAATTTTTGTTATCTTCGGATGAAAGGGATGAAGAGCAAATATGGAGGAATTTTACTTTTAATTGGTTATGCAGTTCAGGCTATTTGGCACATTTTTTTGATTTTTCTCGTTATTACCTTTTGTGCATTCGGCAAAAACATATTGCCAATAGCCATTGGTATCGCATGTGAGACGTCCTCCTTTCGTCAAATAGTAACCCTTTACACATCGACAATCGATAATTGAATCGGGTATGCAGCCATATCCGCACATGAGGTGCTCGGGTCCGCTTTTATAATCGTCCTCATAAAAGGCTTTGCATTCTTCTGCTAGCGAATGCCGTATGAGCGAATGGCACAGCTTTCCTAAACAGGTATTACATATTTATTGGTTGTACGGCATTTGCGTCCATTGCTACAACTCGCTTCAAATGCAACCAAATAAAATAAATTTGGTATGAAAAATAGAGAAAAATAATTAGCTACTAAATGAGCCAAAAACATTCGAATTGGTCCATTAAAAATTATGGCCAAAGCAAATTATTTGGCCAAAACATAGTATTTTGGCTATAACTTTTTTTGTAGTTGACCATTTGAATCTGTTTACCTCATTTTGTAGCTAATTTTGGCACTAATTTAAAGGAGTATACTTTTGGGACTCTAATATTTTTTGAGTCCTGGGACTCAAAATGGTTTATTCTTTGGGGTAATTTTGGACGCTGAATCCGATTCTGGCATCCATTTTTACCCAATGCATCATCTGAAATCTTTTTGACGCCGATGTCAAAAAAACTTTTCTTCTAATTATCTAATGAAAATGAAAAATAATTCTAACGTCAACCTCAAAAATAGATTTTAGAGGACGTATTATACGTCAAAATGGACGTCAGAATTGGATTCAGCGTCCAAAATTACCATTGAGAAATCATTTTTTAGAAAAATTTTACAGGGAAAATTTTTAGTCCCTGGACTCAGAAAAAATATTACAGTCCCAAAAGTATACTCCTTTAAACTAGTGCCCTAATTTTTGCTCTATTTTTTGATACTAAAAAAGTTTCTCTAGCTTTGTCTGAAACAAGTTATATCGAATATCATTTTTTGGCACTTGTTAAGTTTACCCCCTCCCCCCCGTATCTTTATGAATTAGAAAGAGAGTTTTTGAAAATTAATAGGAAGAAAAATTTTAAAGTTTATTTTTGGGATAAATTTTTCCAAAAATTTCTACCTTAAAAAGTTCTAATAAGAGTAATTTTTGATGCTGAATCCAAAGTTTACATCAAATACGGAAGATTAACAAATATTAATACGAATTTTTTAATTTTATGTTTAAATTTAAAAACAGATAATATGAAAAATCAATCTAATTTGCGTACAATCAGAAATTTATTTACGAAACGTTTTATGTGTGAAAAATAAAAAAACAAAAATTTGATGAAAAATAATTTGTAGTTAATATTATATGACAAATAGGATGTAATCCTATTATTCGGAATTAACGGAAAGGATTTAAATAAAAAATTAAATAAGGATTTTTTAACAATTCGTAATTAGCGTCAAAATTACCCTTAGAAAATGGTTTTAGATTGAAAAAAAGTAATGGAAATCTTTTTTTAAGTTCGGAATATGGCCGTAAACTGCATAACTACAGGTATAATTACAATGTATAAATTTTAAAATGGAATCTGTACATCTAAAAAATTATTTCTAGGATTGAAAACATATTGAAAACATTACCTCTATTCAAATAAAAATAAATCTAATTATGCAAAGAATTGGTCAGATTTATATCGCTTGATTTTCTAATGAAAAATTTTAACATTTTTAAATTTTTATAATTGAATTTTGATAAAAAGTCTTGTTTCTGTGTCTCGATTCTCAACTTTTCGAGTATCAGTACACATTCTCGGTCTCAGGTCAAGTTACGGTCTCTTTTTTGGGAGGAATTTTAGGTCTCTAGCAGTCTTAGTATGTATATAGGACTTGGCAAATTGGAAACAGAACTTCCTGCGTGCGATGTGCTATCATATACTATACGATTTTTCATCTGAAAAAAGTGTAACACACTTTCTGCATACTTTATGATATCATATTGTGATATCATATTACATCGTCGATATGACGGGATTTGGAATAGGTTCCGGGTCATAACTAGGGCAGTGAAAAATATGGACAAAAAATTGCGAAATATGGCCAAAAAATATGGATAAAAAATGCAAAATATGGATGAAAATACGAAATTTTCTCCAAATATGGACAAAAATATGGAAAATATGGATAAAAATTAGCGAAATTTTGGCAGAAAAAATGAAAATTTTTCTTCTAAAAATAATTTATAATATTTTAAAAATGAATTTACGGAAGAAAAAATAGTTTAATTTCATATTCCTCTTTTGAAAATTAACTGAAAAATTTTTCCGAGAATTTTTTTTTGTAGATTTTTTTTCCAAATTTTTAATCCAAAAAATCATAAATTTTTGGATTATATTGCATTTTTGTTTAAGAATTTTCTTAAAAATGGCGAAATATGGATGAAAACATGGAAAATATGGAATATGGACAAAAAGTCCGAAATATGGAAAAATATGGAAAATATGGATTATAAAATGATGTCTAGAAGGTAAAATTTTGTTTTAAAGCTAAAAATTTGTTTTACGTGATTTTCAGGCCATTATGAGTGCGCAGAAAAAATATGGATTTCCATATGATTCACATCACAGAAAATGGTCAAAAATTTCCAAATTTTCTTCGATGCAACAAAAATACTAAAAATTGTTAAATTTACGAAAATTCTTAATTTTTCGACAAAACCCAGTTTTTCTCATACATGGAAAAAGATTTGGTATTTTAAGAAGAGTCTTTAAAAAAGAGAAAAAAACAGTAGAAAACAAAAATTTAGGAATAGAAAACTGAAAAAAGAAACTCGAAAATTTTCGAATAGGCCCATTATTTAAAAACTTATAGTTGACAAGTGAGTTACCTAATCATTCATATTGGTCAAATTCCGAGTACGAGTGATTAAAATGCTAGTCGATAGAGTGTGGAATACGGACTGGGTCATTCAGCGCCGCCGTTTAAACGCCCACGTTTCAGCGCCAGTTGTTCCCCAGGTCGTTTCAGCGCTCAATTTTTTTAAATCTTAACCTGTGAAATTTAGTGAAAAAGTAGGTCTGTGAAAATTTGTAAAAACCCTAGGCCTGTGGAGTTTTCTAAAGACCTTAGACCGTGTAATTTTTGAAATATCTTAGGTCTGTGAGATTTTTTGAAAAACCCGTCCTATGAAATTTTTTAAAAAATCCTGTGAAAATTATGCATAGCTGATTTTCACAAAATTCTAAAGCTCGTGGAAATTTTCTTATGAAAAATTTTTCAACAAAAAGAAAATTTAGCAAATTCAAGCCTAGAAAGAAATTTTTGAAAATCCAGGTTTGGAAAAAATATTGAAAATCCAGCCTGTAGAGCATGAGATCGGATCTGATTTTGAGAAGGGTATTTGTCGAAAAAAACCTTATTTTTCGAAAAATCCAAGGCCTCAGAAAAATTTTCGAAAAATTCAAGGCCTATTAAATATTTTTCGAAAGATCCAAGGCCTAAGAAAATTTTTTCTGAAAATTTGTTGAATTTTTCATTGGGACTAATGGGTTTTCTCGTGGAAAAAATGGGCACTGAAACGACCCTAGAACAACTGGCGCTGAAACGGCAGCACTGAATAGTGTCGGTGCTGAATCGGCGGCGCTGAATCGACCCCCACCGTTTGGAATACCCTTTTTGGGATAATGTTTTGAAGCGATTTTCTGAAAATGAGAAGCCATCAAATGGCTGACCTACAAATGTCTGTTTTGACACTAATTGAATTAATAAAATAATCGTTTCAAAGCATTATGAGCTGATTTTTTTTAATTTTAAACCTAATTTTCAAACTTTTCTGAATCGCATTTTAACTTGACCATAGCTTTTAAAAGAATGGATCATTCGAATGCACTTAAGCTCATTTTATAACTAATATCAGGTTCTATCTATATTAACATTAAGATCATTTTTCCGGGCCCATTTTAAACCGTGTTATCATGCTTGGAAATGAAAATGTACGTAATGTTGTCAGCGAATCCACTTCTATGAGGTGCCCTTTTTAAATTTAGCTTATTAATTTGAATATTATTCTTTGAATTTTCGTTTATTATTTTGATTTATTGTGCCAAGGCGATTAGCGAGAGCGATTATTTTTCAACCTTTCCCGAAGGTGGGCGATTATCTGTGACTGGGCGATAAAAACAGCATATACGGTATTCATAATTTTTACAATTCTCTGTCAATGAATTTGCTTAGCCCGATAAATACTTTCATTATTTTTACTCTATTAATGTTATGGATTCCCTTTTTACCTTGTTTGCATGTGGGCGTAGCGCTCCAGTCCCCATACTCGCATGTGAAACGTTGCTGCTCCATGCGGCCATCCTTCGTCACTGCTTTGGGCGGCAAGTAGTAATCACCTTCACACTGACATTCGACATATTGATTATGTATGTAACCATAGACGGTAGTTTCCTCAGTTTTATAGTCACCGCTACCATCGATCGCACATTTTAGCGGTTTTGTCCATTTGAGCAGATCACAAGCTGATATAAGGAAATTTTAAAAATTGAATTCTATGAAAAATTGAAAAAAAATTAATTTAAAAATCCTAGTACTTTGTGGGTTCAAAAATAGGCGTTCAAACTTGGGATAAAACCATAAACCTAGTCTGAAAGAAAATTTTCAAAATTTCAGAAGAAAACTTTCATAAAAGCTTCCTAGAATAATTCGAATTTTCTTAAATATCTCTCAAAACATAAATGTGTTGTCACTCAGATTTTCATGATAAATTGTTACCCTTATTATTCTGGTAAAATTTATTTTTTATTTTTTAACTTTTGATAAAGTCAAAAACAATATGACCACCATGTCCAGTAAACTTTTTTGAGACCAAATTAGGCCAAAAATATAAAAGCCAAAGTTGTTCAGTATTTCATACTATTCTCGTGGTAAATTTTTTTTTCGAATTTATTATTTGAATTTACTGAAAAATGGTGTTTTTTTTTGTCTAGAATTGGTAAAAAAATTTATACCACGAGATCAACATGAAAGCGTTGGGAAGGAAGTCTAGTCAAATGCCTTAAAATGATTTTTAAGATATTCCTAATTTATTTTTTTTAATTGATTTGATTTACTTTCTTTAATTGCTTTGAATTGTCTTGGGTAGAGCAATGATGCGGGGAATGACCTATTTTATTTTTAGATATTTTTGTGTTTTAACCTTCTATGCATGTGGGCAATTCGATACTGTAGTCGTAGTGGCATCTTACATATGTTTGTTTTCCCCCATCCTTCAATAAGTACCCATCTTCACAAATACAATCGAGATAATCAGCGTATTTGAGTCTACGTGAAAATGTAAACTCTTCAAATGGTTCGTAGTCACCAACATCATTGCGTCTGCATATAACATTCGCTTTTCCAAAAAATATGTAGCATTCTATAATGACATTTTTAAAATCCAAAAAGTACGAAAAACTTAAAAACTATAATTCGTGTTTATTTGAAAATTTTCGGAAGAAATTTCAGCAAATATTTTCTTTCTTATTGTAAGAAATGGATTTAAGTTGGAATATTAAGTAATAAGGAATATTAAGGGATTATAAATAGCAATTTTCAAAATAGTGTCGCATTTAGTCGAAATGCGCTTCAGCCCTTGACCAGACTGAAATTGATCGGTCTTTGATCACACTTTGCATTTACACAAATGTGTGTTTTTTTGCCCCAGTTCGCCCAATTTCCACCATCCTCACATTCCATCTTGGGTACTTGTGTAGTTTATGTGACAAATTTTTTTCCTTTTTTCAAAAATTTTTTAAATCATCTAAAAATAACATCCCAGGGTAGTTTCCAGGGGGGTGGGTACATCCAGGGTGTATCCCAGGGGTAATTTTTGACGCTGAATACGATTCTGACGTCCATTTTGACATAATGCGTCCACTGACGTCACTTTTTGACGATGACGTCAAAA
>LDKF01002934.1:6514-22780 GCA_001026735.1 Rotylenchulus reniformis | reverse complement strand
AAGAGAAAAGGAAGTAAAAGCAAGGGAAAAGGGAAAGGAAGTAAAAGCAAGGGAAAAGGGAAAGGAAGTAAAAGCAAGGGAAAAGGGAAAGGAAGTAAAAACTTTAGGATTTTTATTGATTTTTAATAAAATAAAAACAAGGTTTATGGTTTTAATTAAACTTTAGGTTTTTAGGGCTAAATATGCAACTTTAGGATTTATTTGATGATGAAACTTTAGGGTATATTGTTTGTTATTTAATAGGATTTGTTTTGTGCTTGCTAATGTAGTTTTAAGATATTCTAAATAGTACATATTGTAGAACTTTTAGAATTTGTAGATTGTTAATTAAGCCTTACATTTTAGAAGTGTATTTTATTGTTTTTAATGCCATCAAAAGAATATAGAAAGCGACTAAGCGAAAGAGAACGGGCGCGCAATCGACGCTCCAATCCTAATGTGGAGACACAACAAGTCGCTATACTTGACGCCAATGATAATCAACGTATTCATCTGCTTTTTAAAATTGGATATTCATATTTTCTTATTTTTTAGCACCTCAAACGCCTACAACACCAGCTCCGGATTCTAAAAAGTCTCGAGCTTCAGATGATGCTGATGGTGCGTTTTGTTTCCCTTCTACATCAGCAGCTCCATTGGCTTCTATTGAGAATACACCTAAAACGCCGGCTACTGCTTTGGACGCCTTATCATTGGCCGGGAATGCAGAATCAACACCACGTAATATTAACAAACTATAGGGTTATTTATTTTTTAACTACTTGTTGTAGTGTTATACACTTGAGAATTTTGATTTTGCTTTAGTTTACTTTAATGTTATACATGTTATATGTGTAACCTAATATAATCTTTTATAGAAATTCCTTCACGCGGACGATCTTCAACTAAACGCGGTATGCGGCCAGCCGCAGCGCAGAATTCAAGTTCTGCAGTCTTGAACACTTTATCATTGGTCGGGAATACAGAATCAACACCGCGTAATATAACAACATATTCTAATAAGTTAAAATAAAAACTACTTGTTGTAGTGTTATACACTTGAGAATTTTGATTTTGCTTTAGTTTACTTTAATGTTATACATGTTATACGTGTAACCAAATATAATCTTTTACAGAAATTCCTTCACGCGGACGATCTTCAACTAAACGCGGTATGCGGCCAGCCGCAGCGCAGAATTCAAGTCGTGCTTCATGTTCTCATAGCAGCTCAATGCGCCGTTCTACTAGACTAGCTGACGTTCGTTCTTCCAAAAATCACTATAAGATATCACATTATTTAGCGAAATCAACTATTAACAAATGAAATACAAAGTAGAATGGAACAAATGAAGTCTGCTTATCTCAATCATCCCTGGCCCACGCCATCATCCTCAGAAAAACAAAAAAAGAAACCGCACCGTCGCAGCTCATCAAGTTATATAATAATATCTTTTTTTAACTTATACCGCTTTAATTAACAGTTATTCTTCCCCGATGTATGGATAGTTGTGATTGTTCATCTCATGCTCAATGCCATCAAAATGCCATTGCTTTTCTAGATGCTGTCTCCTATATGCGAATTCATGATCCAGAACAGAAAAATACAAAGGAACCACCAAGGTTTATTCCAACAAAAAAGGGAACCAGAGCAAGCCATCCTACACAAAGATGTCATAAAAATGCAAAATTTAAATGTGCTTCAATATCTGCTGGCCATAGAGTAATAAATAAACAAAAAATCAATACACATATCCTTTTTTTAGGTTGACTATTACGATAGTGGTCAATTTGGTGCTGAATTTTGTCCTTCAAAATGTGGTGCTTATTTGCTACGCGGTGAATTTGAAAAAATAAAGGCGGGCCGTCTTTCACCGTGCTGTTCAAACGGTGCGTGTGATACGGAAGAAATGCATAAGGAATTTGATGAGCTACAAACTCCACCAACACTGCCTGTTGATTATAGAAAGGAATTGATAGAATCGCAAAATGACAAATTACGTGAAGCCTTCTTAAATAATACAATGCCTCTCAACAACACTTTTGGGTTTGCGTCCATTTCATCTGAAAAGGCCCCTGAAGATCAATTGGGCGGTCGAAAAGACACTTGCAAATACAATGGTATTTTCATGATTTAGGAATTTATTTTTTTAAAATATTTTTAGGCGAATTTTCTTTCCAGTTCAGTGATCTTATTGCGCCAGAAGGGCGTCGGCCAACCTTTGCTCAAGTTTACACTTTGGACCCAGATACTGCAATGAATTTGCGCAAAGAAAACATATCCTCAAGCATATCTTCTACTATGAAAGAATACATCATTTACAAATTACAACGACTGATGGAAGAGAACCCATTTAGCCAAACGTTCCAATCTGTTGGTAGTCACATTAAAGGTGCCGAAGAAAAGTCAGAAGCTATTCCACATTTTCAGGTAAATAAAAAATCTAAGGCGTGGCTGCATGATTCACTTAGTTGTTTAACTAATAATAAGTCTATACATTGTGTATAACATGTATAACATCCTAGAGTTTACATGACAAGTAGTGCATAACACACATATCTGTTATACAGACTAAATAATTTTCACGTTAAGATCATATTGCTCACTAACCGTGAACTCAAAGAGAATGCTTTGAAGAACCTAAAGGACCGTGGGGATTGTGTAGTCATCGAACGAACGGATGCTCCGACTGCCAAACAAGTTGCTGTTGTTTGGGTACAAGAAGATGGATTAGCACCGAAAGTCGATGGTGCTTAAAGCTTATGGTTATTTTCCCTAACTTATCTTTTAGGATTTTGGATTTACGATAAAGCCGGCAAAATGAGGAAATTAAAGAATAGTTTGCCTCAACTTGATCCGTGTTGTTTCCCTCTTCTTCACCCTCGTGGAACACCTGGCTGGCGATTTCATATAAAAAAGAGAGGATACAAAGTAAATTTATTTGTAATCTATTGTGTAACACTATATTAAGTCATCACGAGAAGAGGTAGAACAAATATCGATGCACACAGCGCTTGATGATGCGATGGAAAATGAGCTATATGAGGAAATCGAGAAAAATCCAGAGAATCAAATGGAAACTAGCTCCGATTTTGCGCTAGATGTTCCTGAACCTGAAAATGACCTTGATAATGAACTCTCGGAGGAGAATGCCGATAATGAACGGGAAAATACAATTGTGATTTAGTAGGGATATTGTATACATATTTATTTTACTATATAGGATGTCGTTGATGCCGCTGATACCATTGTTCAGTGTAATAATGAATTGGATCAAGCATCTTCTAACACCAACAAACAAGAAAATATTTCTGAACGGCAATTTTACCGGTACAGAATGGCTTTGCGCGGAGGCAAGACAGATTTCCATTGGTTATGGTTTGCACGAAAGTTAGCAGAATATTTCACGATTAGTGTGTTAAACCGCATCGAGCGCGAAGAGATGGATCATAAGAGAACAATACAAATCAAAAAGAATTACCGAAAGATTCTCGCTCGTGAATACATTGATGCACTTGAAAAGGGGCTGAAGAAATGGGGTCAAAATGCAAAACTTGGAAAGATTTTCCTGATGCCTCAAACCTTTGCTGGATCGAAACAATATTATCAGGGAAAATACGCTGACTTGATGACAATTGTTCGCTATCTCGGAAATCCTACTTGGTGAGTTATGTATTAAACATTGCATTAAGGTAGTAGATGCGTAACCTCAATTAGACAGTTATGCACGTTATATTATATACAATTTCTTCATTTTATGTAATATTTCTAGGTTCGTTACTTTCACTGGCAATCCAAAATGGCCTGAGATCCAGGAGGCTTTGAAGAACAAAGAGGAATATATTCACCGACCGGATATCGTATGCAGGATTTTTATGGACAAAGTTACTGAGTTCACCAAGGATGTACTGGAAAGACAAGTTCTCGGAAAAGTCGCTGGATGGTGTTATAGTGTAGAACATCAGAAAAGAGGCAATAATATATGTGTTATACACATGTTTACTTGCCACTTTTTAGGAATGCCTCACATCCATTTGCTTCTGATTCTTGAAAAGAATAACCGTATTACATCGCCAGAACAAGTTGACGAATACGTATGTGCTAGAATTCCATCTCTTCCGCGCATTGATGACTTATCTCCTGAAGCCAATCAACAACGACGACTTTGGTATTATGTTACACACTTGATGCTTCATGACTGCAATGACTTTTGTCTCGATGGGTCAACATGCAACAAACACTTTCCAAAACCTTTTTCTGACAGAACAGAATTAAGCGGTAAGATATTCGATATTTTGGAAAAATTATTCTCATTTTTAGAAGTCCGCTACACAAACTATGTCCGTATACCACCTGAAAATGAAGACTCAACTCTATTGCCACGGAGTGAAGACGACCGCCCAGCATTAGCCGAAGAACAACATTTGCCATTGGACGATCCCGAAAGAGACATGAATGAAGTACGCTATCAACGCTTTCCACCCGAAAATCGACAACCAGCACGACTTTACGAAGAAATTGGGAACACCTATCATAAGAAGAAAAAGGGCGTCAATNCCTTTCCTTCTGCTGAAGTACGGATGCCATATTAACGTGGAGTATGTGTTCGGACAAAAGGCTTGCAAATATGTCTTCAAATATCTATTGAAAGGTAAATAATATCTCACTAAAATTGTATAACACCCGATTCTTCAGGTTTTGAAAAGGGCTACGTCAAGGTTACGCAACCACGCAAGCAAAAGTCCACCGGAATTATGCGTCCAGACGTTAACGGGGACAATGGTATAAACCAGTCGCATAGTAACACCGATGCCACCATGCGTCCAGACGCCAATGGAGCCAATGACACAACTCAGCCGCAAAGTAGCGACACCAATGGCACTATGCGTCCAGACGCCAACGATGAAGAGATGTATGATTATGATGAAATTGCTGCAACTTTTAAAGTTCGATACATGACTGCGCTTGAGGCTTATTTGCGGCTACACTCATACAAAATTGTTCAAATGTCGCACCAAATTTACACGCTCAGCGTACATGATGAAGGAGGGCAAACAATTGTTGTGGAGGAAGGTCATGAGGAAGAAGGGAAATGGAAAATTGATTCTAACACGCGTTTGACAGCCTTTTTCAAATTGTGTGGGGTCGATAAAACAGCTAAGGAATTGACATACGACAGGTTGCCTTATTATTACAGGTACTTTTTTCGGACTATCATAACCTTCGTATTATTACCCATAATGAATGGCCTATAGCTTTTAACCAGTTGTATAACTACAGATTTTTTGTGTATAACTACGGACTTTGTTTTTTGCATAACTACATAAACAGAAAAAATGTATAACTGTATAACCACATTTTTAATGATAACCATATAGTGACTCTTTTCATTAAATTATTTTAGCTGGAATGATAAAGCACGGGAATGGAAAAAACGCAACAAACCACTTTCTGAAGACCCTGAAAAGGCATGCATGTTTGTGAGAGTCTACACTGTATCGCCTCGTAAACATGAATTATACGCCATCAGGTGTCTATTAAAATGTGGTGTGCAGAAATAAACTATTATTTTAAGATTGCTGTTGCTAAGTCGACCAGGCCCAACATCTTTCAAAGATTTACGCACTGTGGGGAATGTTGTGCACACTACCTTTACTAAAGCTGCCGAAGAATTAGGATTACTTGCATCTGATGAACTTTTTAAACGTGCAATGGAAGACGCATGCGTAGAGAAAATGAACTTCAAACAACTTCAACACTATTTTGCGTTGCTGATCTTCCATGCGAATCCATCTAACCCTCAGGCGCTTTTCAACGATTTTCTCGATGAAATGAATCCACCTGTCGTATTGAATGATCCAGATGCCATTCCAAAACCTACTAATATCAGAAGAGCCGAAGTTATGCGCAATGTTGAATATTTTCTGAATTGTATGGGTTCATCTTGTGGGTATGTAAGCTTCGATTTATTCAATTTTTTTAACTCGACATTTTTTGAAGCGAATTGGGTCTGGAAGGATTGCCAGCCGATTACAACTTTGAGTATCAAGAACAAGTCTTGGAGGAACAAGGCATATGGGACATGTTTTATGGCCAGGAAATTAACAAAAAATTAACACCAAGACAAATTGCGCTAAGAGGCATATCCCAATTGAACAAGGATCAACGCCAAGCATTTGACCGAATTTCTGATGGTGTTTTACGTGGGGATGGCTCGTTGTTCTTTTTGGAAGGTGCCGGTGGATGCGGTGAGCATGACTTTATCGCAGATCAATAGAATTATTGTTGTTAAGGAAAAACATTTTTGTATAACACATTGATACGATGGTGTCTAGCTGGAAAACCGCCCATGAATTCTGACGTAAATGCTACAAATGATGTTACAACGGTATCTACAATATGAAATATAATATTATAGATTATATTTACAAAATTTATAGCCTTCATTGGAGAGAGGAACCGTCATTGCTGCTGCCAGCACGGGTATAGCTGCATTGTTATTGATTGGTGGCGCAACCGCACATCGTCAATTTTACATTCCAAATGACGTGGATAATGACACAACACCATCAATCAATTTCGAATCAACCAAAGCTGAACAATTACGGAAGGCCTCGCTTATCATTATTGACGTAATTCATCTTGCCATTTCTAGAGTGAATAAGTTTTTTAAATTTTTATAGGAAATTAGCATGCTAAGCTCAAAAGTTCTGCGATACATTGACCGACTTTTACGGGATGTTTGCAACAATGACAAACCCTTTGGTGGTAAAGTTCTAATTCTTGGTGGAGACTGGAAACAATTGGCACCAGTTGTTGAACATGGCACAAGAGAAGATCAAGTCAATGATAGCATCAGAATGGAACCATTATTTCGAGATAATGCAATCAAACTAAGGTAAAATTTCCTGTATAACTTTCAAAATAACATGTATAACATATAGTACTTATAAATATTGGTGGGTGTATAACATACTGAGTGTTTAACATGCATCTCCCTGAGGAGTTCTGTTATTCTTTAGGGTTCTGGATAGATATTAACATAGAAATTAGTATAAGTAAAATGTTACAAATAATTTTTTATTTATTCAGTTTAACAATTAATATGCGCACGGCTCCAGGCGAAGCTAAATTACGCGATTGGCTGACCATAATTGGTAATGGACTTCACCAAGAAAGAGACAATAACAATCGACAACACCAATTACTCCATATACCAGAAGAAATTTTGGCCCATACACTTGATGATGTCATTGACTTCTGTTTTCCAACTGGACTATTTGATGATCCATTGCAATACGCTGGCGCCATTGCAGATAATGCAATCCTCTGTCCAACCAATGCAGCTGTTCATGATATCAACAAACTGGCACTTGACCGTTTGCATGGGGATGCAAAATCTTTTCCATCATTAGATGAACCACTTGAACCAAAAGATGACGGTAGTGACTACAGAACCGACTTCAATCTCGAGACCATACATCAGGAGACACCATCAGGCCTGCCACCACATGATTTGACATTAAAAGTAGTATTTCAGTATTTTTCTTGCGCTAATGCTCTAATTCTATGTTTTAGGTGGGAACACCACTCATGCTAATCCGGAATTTGGACGTATCGCAAGGTCTATGCAATGGGACTCGCATGCAAATCATAAAAATGACAGAAGAAAACCTCTATTGTCGCATTCTAACGGGACCAAGAGCTGACACCAAACAAGTCTTCATCATACCGCGAGTCAAATTTGAATACGGAACTGGACGTCACCATAGAGGACTACGTTTTCGAAGACTTCAATTCCCTGTCCGGCCTTGCTTTGCAATGACCGTGAATAAGGTTTTGTATGGCCAAATATTTAGTCCGTAGTAATGCATGAATTTTAACTTACATACCACGCCTAATGTCTTATGCTTAACAGACTAATCTGTATAACAATCTAACATCTGTTACACACTATTAATTATTAACAGTGATAGCATAAATATATTAACAGTTTTAAACTTTAACAAAATTTAGGCACAGGGTCAAACTCTCAAGAGAATGGCGCTCGTCCTGGACCGCGGACAATGCTTCTCTCATGGACAAGTCTATGTAGCTATGTCCCGCGTTACGCATATGGAAGGCATCCGAGTTTACGCACCATTCTCTAAGATCGGAGACGAGACTTACATTGAAAATGTCGTTTGTCATGAGCTGCTTGATGGAGTTAACATTGCACCAAGACCGCAAATCCAAGGAAGAAGACAGATAGAAGTCGAGGATACTGCAGAAGATGCTGACGACTCTGATGAAAACGTTGATGCGTACCCTGTTTAAATACAGATGCCAGGAACCACGAGCGGTTATAGTATATCCGGGAACTACACTGTGCGCCCAGGCGCAGTCTTGATCCTAATCATTCTCCTTTACATTTGCTTCTTTTGTTTGCTCACTTTCTACCTCTATGCGTCCATACGCAGTGTTGCTCTACTCATGTCTCCTTTCATTTTTCCATTCACCTATGTTCACCATGCATCCAGACGCTCTTTCCATTTTCTTTTGTTATCCCATTCAATATGCATCCAGATGCTGTGTTATTCATCAACTACATGTACATGCGTCCAGACGCAGTATTAATCCTGATTATGTCCCTTCTTTCATATAATTATAATATTTTATCCCTACAATCGCTATACATCCAGATGCAGCGTTATTCCCCCTTCATTCTGATGTTTATACGTCCAGACGTAACATTGTTCCCTATGTTTTATGATTGTTTTTTGTTTATTAATTTCTACAATAATGCGTCCAGCCGCAATGTTGAATAAAAAAATGCAAAACGTGTGCTAATAAATTTGCATAACGATAGCAATTTGTCTAATTTGTATAACTTATATAACTTTACATAACATATAATTTTATTTTACCTTCGCTACAATGGCCCACCTGCTACAAAATGACCATGGTTCTACAGATGATAACTCAGGCACACTACTCCAACCAATTGTACCTGATGAAGCAATTCATATTTCAAGCGCCACTAGATTTTTTCCGTAAATTTATAGATATTTCTAGCTGAACTTCGGGAAAAAAATCTCATACACTATACGTCCAGACGCAATTCCCAACCTTCACTAATCATTTTCACGTTTAAAATATACTACGGTTATACATTTATATTGCTTTTAAATAAAGAATAAATAACAAAATGCAACTGATATTTTATAGTTATTCAACTTTATTGTTTCACATCTTTATGTTTATTTATGCTAAATTTGCAATAACCTATGTTTTTTTGAAGTTATAGAGCTTTGATGTTTTACCGTTATGCAGATTTATACATTTAGTGTTATGCAGGTTTGTACTTTGTAGTCATACAGCATTTTCATAGAGTTTGGACACTATTTCTTCTAGAAACAGTGTTCAAAGCGCCTTTGGCGCTTTCTCCCGAACATTCGGCGATACAGAGCGCGTAGCGCTCTGGTTCCCCCCTATAAGAGAAAAATCGGGCAACTCACAACAAATGCTGTATATCTTTGTTCGGAGTAGGGAAATCGGTTGTTTTTATATTTCTAGCCCCCGGGGCACTTTTTGATGCGCATCTTTTGAGCCCTAACATATTGGGGGTTGTCAGGTCGGAAAGGGTCGAAAAGTCGAAAAAGTGGTCTAAAAATTTTGACCTCCCTCCACTAATTGGACCAGAACTCAATTTTTTCATCTGAAAACATGCTTAGCTATAATAAAGACGCTAAAACTAGACATTTAGGGCTATCGATCAAAAAAAAGTTTAGGTCGATTGGTTGGGTTTGAAGGGTAGTTATGCTGCGAACAAACCGAAATTTTTTGAATGGGTCAAAATAGAGTAAGAAGGACTACCATGGTGGTCCTTTTAAGAAAAACTATATTTTTATAAAGAAGGACTACCATGGTAGTCCCTTTTCCTCCAAAAATCCACCAAAAATTTTTTCTCATCCTTGGACCAAAACACAGTAAGAAGGACTACCATGGTGGTCCTTTTAAGAGAAACTATATTTTTATAAAGAAGGACTACCATGGTAGTCCCATTTCCTCCAAATATCCACCAAATTTTTTTTGCTCATCCCTGGACCAAAAATACAGTAAGAAGGACTACCATGGTAGTCCTTTTTATAAAAGTATAGTTTCCCTTAAAAGGACTACCACGGTAGTCCTTCTTACCGAGCCCAACAGCTTCAAGCGATCTACCACAAGGCTCTCTTACTCTGGCCAGAGTGTTCAAAGCGCCTTTGGCGCTTTCTCCACCAGGGCCCGCAGGGCTCTGGTTCTTTATATAAGAAAAAACTCCTCTGACGACATTGAAAAAAAATTCCTACGGGCTTCGTAACGCACCAAAAATCGTGAAAAAATTCATGAAAGTATTTTGAGGGATGGGGCATCTAGGAAAAATGCTTCCAGCCCTGAGGGGGTTCGGAAACCAGGTGAAAAAAATTCCGGAAAACCGAAAATTTCGACCCTTCCTCAGTCGGTCTACGGAAAACTTTTTTCTTTACGCCAAAACTAACTTTGAGTTTGGAGAGAGGAATAAACTAGACACCTAGGGCTATCGAACAAAAAAAATTCCAGCTCGATTGGTCCATTTTGAAGGGTTGATCGGCTCTGCACAAACTCGAATTTTTAGAAATGACCATAATTTTTAACATTATTTATTTTAGCTAAAATTAAACTATTTTCCATAGTACGCTTCATCTCTGCCGAAAAGGCTTTTAAACAACCGTTCATAAATGCCGAGTGCAGACCGAAGAAAACGCCAACAACAAAAGGAATATAATGAAAAGCGACGATCGAAAGGTTCGTAGGCATAATTATTAACTCAGACGTAATTATTTTTTAAATGACCGACGTAATTACTTTTTTATTTTTTAGGATCAGCCGCACAAGCATCAATATCTAACACTGCTGAAGAGACTGACTTAATAAGTTTGCTCAACAATTCTCTGGATATATGTTTTTATATTTTATTTCTTTTTAGGAACTGCCGCACGGGCATCAACATCAAATGCTGCCGAAGATGCTAATTCAACAAGTTAGTCCTTATATTCTATGGATCTTTTGCTTTTTAGTTATTTTTGATCTATCTTTTATAGATGTCGCTGCGGCCCAGCATCCATTTAGTTCGTCCGCACCTACAATCACAGCGACATCTGTCGCAGAGGCATCGCTGAGTTCTGCTACACCACCTATTTGTTTACGTCGCACGCATTCTAAAATTATGGAGGACACACAGAGTATATCTTAGGTTTTTTAAACGTTTTTATATTCATTTTTAGGAACTACTGCACAGGCATCAACATCGAACACTGCCGAAAAGGCTTTTCCAACAAGTTAGCCATTTAGTCCTCTTTATACATTTAAGTTTTTATTCAGTTCCACAATCGCCTATTACTCCTGCATCGAAGAGACCACGCGATGCCGTTTTTGAGTTTCCGATTCCAATCAACGATGCTCAGTATTCTGATGACGATGCATCTACCCTAGAACTTCCCGTTGCTGACGACCAAATCGCTGTTGCTGGGCCAATGATTCGAAACAAGGGGGGACGCCCATCTAAAACACCAACAAACAGAGGTGGACACCGTAGCAGAAAATCGAACGATGATAAGGCAACTCCTCTACTCCCGACAGCAGGCACTTCGAATTTACGCTTGCTACCGAAGGTAAACTAATAGTAATATGTTGGATTAAAAAAATTTTACAGCTGAAATCACGGCATGTTGAATTAATTGAGCAAAGAATGCGCGATATAAAGGCCAATTACAACTGCCGAAAATGGCTTCCAAAAAATGACAACAGTAATACTTGATGCGCATATCATTCTAATATTTTTATTTTAGGACGCACAAAGAAAAATACTGTTTGTTCAGCCAATTGCAGCTGCGCTAAATGTTATCTTGATGCAGAAGCGTACATCAAAGCAAGTGACTACATCGCCCAGCACAGAGAAGACGATGACCATTTTGTGCAAGAAAAAATGGAGAAACTCGCATGTGCACCTACCGGACGATGTCATCTTTCCACTGCCGAAAAGGCAAATTCAACATTTGGATGTGCTGCGAAAAGTTCAAACCATCAAGTAGGTTCATAGTATCAATTTATTGTAATATTGCTTAGGGGGTTATATATCTACCGTTTCTTATTCCATAAATGAATGAGATACCATATATGACAATGTTAAAGCCACATATGACTTTAGGGATGCTCCTCCGGACCATATATGACTTTTGGCTTTAACTCTATGTTAAGTCACTGGACCATATATGGCTCGGAGAATCATCCCAAAAACCATATGTGTTTGGACACCTATAGATAATATGGGGACAATGGTAGGGCCACATATGACTTTGGGGATGATTCTTCGAACCATATATGACTAGGCATTAACATCGTAATAAGTCACCAATCCATATATGGTTCTGAAAATCACCCCAAAAGCCATATGTGGTTGGTTAACTATGGATAACATGGGGGACAATGACAGAGCCACATCTTGGGGGATGATTCTCCGAACCATATATGACTTTAGGCCTAAACACCGTAATAAGTCACCAAACCATATATGGTTCGGGGAATCACCCCAGCGTAATAAGTCACCAAACCATATATGGTTCGGAGAATCACCCCAAAAGCCATATGTGGTTGATCAACAATGGATAACATGGGGACAATGGCAGAGCCACATATGACTTGGAGGATGATTCTTCCAACCATATATGAATTTAGGACTTAACACCGTAATAAGTCACCAAACCATATATGGTTCGGAGAATCACCCCAAAAGCCATATGTGGTTGGACAACTATAGATAATATGGGGGACAATGGTAGATGGATCCATCACACTGAGTATGATTCATATATGAATTAGTACATTTGGAGATCAATCGCTATCATCTAACATTATAGGTACAGTACTATGATTCTGGAACTTTTGGTGATCGCATCTGTCCTTTCTGCGGTGCCTTGATGCTTGAAAGCGAATACCAGCAGTACAAACGAGGCCGGAAGACTATTTGCTGTAGCAATGGAGAATGCTGCACCGGTCCGTTGTGGAAGGGATGGAAAGAACGGCAGGATCCGCCTAAACAACTTCTTGATTTAATCAATGAACCGGATAAGAAGAAACGCGAAGAATTTCTGAAGCATACATTGCCGCTCAATAATACTTTCGCTTTTGCTTCGACACATTCCGAAAAGGCTCCAGCAGATCAAATGGGCGGTAGAATGGACACATGCAAATACAACGGCGAATTTTCATTTTGCTTTAGGTGACTATCTTTTTAAGTAAACATCATTTATTTATATTTTAGTGATCTTATTGCCCCCGCCGGAAAACGCCCAACATTTGCTCAGGTATACACCCTAACTCCGGAAGAGGCACTAAAATTGCGACCTGACCACTTTACTGAAGCACTTAATAAAAAAGTCAGACAAGAGATTTTTGACAAACTAGAAGAACTACTTCGGCAAAGTCCTCTTGGCAGAAGCTTTGCTACTTTGGCTGACAAAGTCAAAACTGCCGAACTGGCTCAAAAACAAACACCGCGCTTCCAGGTAGCTTGGATAGAAATGCTTTTATTTTTAGAATAGAAAACAAGCATTTTATAAGTAGACAAAATACATGATGAGTTAAAGATGAAATCCAAATGCGGCCATATATGGACTCCTGACAGATAGTCCCTTCCGTATATGAATGATGCTTATGAAACCATATGCCGTATACGGATGAGATTTTCTGTCGAGAGTCCATATATGGTCTGTAGCGATTTTGAATTCGTTACTATCCCTTCCACAAACGCACTTCCATCAGTAGGAATACTATTCTTTTGGGTATGGAAAAACCCTGTTATTGATCGTAAATATCTTTTTGATAAATATTGAATTTCCAGATTGTTCTTCTTACTGATCGGGAATTAAAGGAAGAAGCTATAAAAACAGAAAGGATTGTACGATTGTCGACATAGAACGAGCAGATGCTCCTTCTTCCGAACAAGTGGCAGTTATTTGGGTACAAGAAGATGGCTTAGCACCTGAAATTTCAGGTAATTATTACTTATTTCTGCTGTTTACTTAACTTTGTTTTATAGGATTTTGGATCCAAGACAAAGCGGGAAAAATGCGTGAATTACACAATGGTAGGCCGGAACTGGATCCCGCATGTTTTCCAGTTCTACATCCACGCNGAAAACGACGAGTTAGATGTGGACTTAGCACCGGACACTCAAATTACTGCCGAAGAGGCAACACCAACAGCTGAAGTAGCAGAGATTGATGTAAGTTTACTTATCGCGGATAATAACCAGAGTTATTTTTATCCATAATTATCCGTCCGCATATGGCTTCTGAGATGTGCTCCTGAGCCATATATGGTCTGCTGGCTCAGTGAAATGCTAAAGCCATAGGTCATATATGGCTCGGAAGTTATTCTCAGAATCCATATATGGATCTCACCAGTGAAAAAAATAGAAAACCTTCTATTACCTTCTATACTTCTATTTAAATAGAAAACCTTCTATTTAAGGTTTTCAACGACGATGATAATGTTGTAATTCCGAAGTTTGATCCTGTCGATTCGAAGAATACCCCGTTCGTTAAAAAAGTAGGGCAACAAGAAAATATATCGCAGCGAAGATTTTACCGATTCCAAATGGCATTACGAAACAATGACAAAAATGCCTTCCATTGGCTATGGTTCGCCCGCCGATTGGCCGAATTTTTCGTCATATCAGTCCTCAATCGTATAGAGCGCAATGAGATGGACTTTCTGAAAGAGCAGCAAGAAAAAATGAACCTCAGAGAAGTTATTGCGAAGGACTACATCGATGCTTTGGCCAAAGGATTACAGAAAGAGGGCAAGAAATTGGGACGCGTCTTTATGATGCCATCATATTTTGCCGGATCACGGCAATACTACCAGAAAGCTTATGCTGATCTAATGACAATTGTTAGGCGGATGGGAAATCCAACTTGGTAAGTATTATCATATTAACAAAAGGTGTATATAAGAAACGGTGTATATAATTCCTAAAAGGTATATATAAGGTAGCTTTGAGATCCATATATGACTGCTCTTTTAGTTTCCCATTCATATATGGATACCATACCCAACAGTTCCATTCATATATGGATGGGAATAATCCAGCAACGTATTTTTTGCCCATTATTAATTCTTTAGGTTCGTAACCTTCACCGGTAACCCACATTGGCCTGAAATTGCTTCAGCCCTTCAACAAGGCCAAAGCTATGAACACCGTGCAGATATTGTTTGCCGGATATTCATGGACAAAGCTACAGAATTTATAGCGGATCTTACAAAACGCCATGTTTTGGGTAGGGTTGCTGCTTGGTGTTATAGTGTCGAACACCAGAAGCGAGGTATCATAGGATGATTAAACTTTATTTGATGATTTCACTTTGTATATGGTTGTTATTTGCTACTAAATTACAGGCATGCCACATATTCATGCACTTCTGATTGTGCACAAAGATGCCAAAATAGAATCACCCTTCCATGTCGATGAGTACGTTTGTGCCCGAATTCCACCACTACCACGAATTGAAGATGATTCAAACGCAGCGAAACAACAAAGGCGGCTTTGGCATTTAGTCACTGGAAACATGCTACATGATTGCAATAATGCATGTTTGGTTGACGGTGAATGCAATAAGCACTTCCCGAAACCATTCACGCCAAATACCACACTTTCGGGTATTTGTTAAATTTTATTCGCTAACAATATCTTTTTAGCCGTAAGATATACTGAATACACGAGGATACCACCAACTGCCGGACTGGCAACTGATAACAATGCTTCCTCTTCCAAACAAAACTTGACAGTAGACAATGATGAAGAACGATCCGTTCATTACAAACGCCTAAAGCCAAGCAGAAAATCCGCGCCTGAATTCACATTTGTAAGGGTCCATACGTTATGTAGAATTGGTCCTCATTTTTATTTTAGGAAAACCATGGTCTAATATTTAAAAAGCAGCGTCAGAACAACTTTACAGAGATGAATGATAGGCGTGTTATTCCATACAACGCCTTTTTGCTCTTGAAATATTCTTGCCATATAAATATAGAATATGTTTTTGGCCAAAAAGCGTGCAAATATATTTTCAAGTACATTATTAAAGGTACTTATTTAGTTGCATAACCAGAGTTATACATCTCGCTAAACATATACTCATGGGTAACTTTTGCTAAAAGAGGACAATTTTAGATCCATATGTGGATTTTGAGATATACTTCCGAGCCATATATGAATTATGGCACTT